>JAPYZC010004808.1:0-24380 GCA_030522665.1 Ichneumoninae sp. A BG-2022a | reverse complement strand
TATTTTTTTAACTGTGATATTACTTTGTACACCGTAATAAAATATTTTACAGCCCCAAAGTGGCGGACAATGGCGAGGCTGGTGCCCAATTCACACTTTTTGCCGTTAGCTGTCGCTATACAGGATTCGCGACACAATAGTTATAAAATCCTGCCCGTTACTAAAGACACTGGAGCGCTTCCACATTAGTGAAATGAGTTGCAAATTACAAAATGTATGTAAATTGTTATGCAGAAATCGACCGTATGCATAATAAACCACCTTAAGAGTTATTTTCTAAGCTAAATACTGAATTCCGTACGAAAAATATCGAATGAAATTAACCCTTACAAATATAGTTGAGAAGTATGCGAGTTTAACGTAGCTAAAAGAACGATATTGTTTTTTTTCTCATAAATATATTTTTTTAACTGTGATATTACTTTGTACACCGTAATAAAATATTTTACAGCCCCAAAGTGGCGGACAATGGCGAGGCTGGTGCCCAATTCACACTTTCTGCCGTTAGCTGTCGCTATACAGGATTCGCGACACAACAGTTATAAAATCCTGCCCGTTACTAAGTACATAGGAGCGCTTCCACAGCAGTGAAATGAGTTGCAAATAAAAAAATGTATATAAAATGTTATGCATAAATCGATGTTATGCATAATAAACCACCTCAAGAATTATTTTCCAAGCTAAACGCTAAATTCCCTACGAAAACTATTTAATAAAATTAACCTTTACAAATATAGTTGAGAAGCATGCGAGTTTAACGTAGCTAAAATAACGATATTGTTTTTATTCTCAGAAATAATTGCAACTCCAGTGGGGAATAATATTTTTGAAACTTTGATATTACCTTGCACACCGTAATAAAATATTTTACCACCCCAAAGTCTCGCATTACCGTAACGACCCTTTTACGAATATCGAGGGTGAATTTAATGAAAAAAGCCGTGACATGCAGAAAGTATCTACAGCGGTCTTTTACAATAAAATCGGCAACGTCGGCATTTCATAAATGGCGAGTAAATTCAACCCTCGAAGGTTCCGAATCACTGCAAGATTTACCTCGTACCGTGAAAAATAAATTTCCGAAAGCCAAAAAAAAAAGAGAGAGCCGAGTCCTCGATACCTAAACGGGCGTGAGAAATCGGAAGCCGTGTTTCCGGAATTAAAGTTCGAATACTCGATAAATCTCCTCTTCTTTCCACCGTCCGTCGCAACCCTTGGCCGAGGCACGAACCGAGGGCGAGTAAACTTTTGCCCGGTTTCCAGAGAAAGATCGGCGAAGACAGAGTGCCGGAGGACGGTGGGTGAAAGGATAAAACGGTGAACGAGCGAGGTGCGGGATAGGGACGGGGTGGTCGGGTCGCTGGTGCGAAGCTTCCGCCGGTGTTTCCGTGGGACGAGAACGACGAGGGAACAACACAAACCGGCAGCGACGATCCGCGGAAGAAGAAATTAATCGAGCCTCACGTGCACGCCCGTAATTAAATTCACGGCGAGGCGTGGGAGCGCGCGCGCGCGCGGCCAGCACAGACAGACGGACGGACGGAGATGGATCTATCGTTGCTGGGAGCGTCGGTGCGATTCGAATCGCATTGGCTTGTTGCCCCGCTCCGTCGTCGGATTTACTCTCGGCAGACCGGAGTATATACCGTCTTTCTCTTTCTGAAACGCGAGAGTTCCGTCTCTCTCGCGATACAATGTGAACGAGTAACTTTCGAGTCCTCATCCTCGCGGGTTCGTGCTGCGCGAGTTTAATTTTCATTTGAGCGCGAACCTCGGAGGCTCGTCGGGGAGCTCGGGGCCAGGGGGGAGCCCTCGCTCTCGCTCCGTTATCCATCGGGGATATACGTCTCTATCTCGCTTACCAATTAGAGAAATTCGAAATATAAATTGGTGACGTACGTACGTACGTCTCTCGTTTCTCGCTGAAACTAAATGAATTTCGATTAACGCCGGACAAAAGTTACTGCAGGAGACCTGTTCGAGGTGGAGATAATTCTATGGGCTTGGATCGTAGCGGGGAATCATTTACCAAGAAATATAAAGACAGGCGATGATGAATTTTTGTTCTTTTTTCTTTTACGAATGAATGAAAAATTATTTTCAGGTCTCGTTCATGCGGAAATCAACTTGATTGTCGTTCGGCTAGGAACTCGTAATCAGAGGGGCGATATGCTATTCACGGTGAAAATTTACTTATCACACTTGGAGATCGATGCAGCGAATACAAATGGACTCGGCTCGGTCAACAATGTGTCGCAGATTTTTTATATTTAATTGAATGTATGATTTTGTTTCATAAGGCACCGCTCTATCGGTTCTACCGATATCGTGTGAAACTGTAACGAGTGAAAGACAAATTCTGTATGTGCTACATATATTTTTGTGATAAAAAACGTGATAAAAACATGAAATGGCAATTTTTATTTTTAAAAATGAAGGGTTCCGAGAACCGTCCATTTTCTAATTTGGTATTTTTTGTTTCCTGCGGGACTGAAGTTCCTACCGGATAGCTTCCGCCTTCATTCTCGTGTATCGTAACGCAACAATTTTTTATAAGGCGATACGTACATTCTGCTAGTATAATAAGTTACCTGCTAAGTAGTTACGACCGGCTATGGTCAGACATGGGGAACAGCAGTCGAGCCATTGGGGTCAGAGGCGCTCTCACGAACACTCCTCCGTTATTTACAGCCTTTTTTTAACCGTACATACGTGCGAGTTGAACATTAACGAGCTACTGCGCTCACCCCAGAGAAAAGTACACCAGTAACTTTTTCATTTTAGTCCAGCTACCGCGTGTGTGTGTGGGGGGGGGGGGATGTGTGCGTGTGTGTGTGTGTGTATGCGCGCGCACCGGTGTAAGTTGATAAAACTCACAGGGGATATTGTACAAGGCGAATGGTAATCTAGCGAGCGATGTACTCGGCAAGTTATAGTACATCCTTTACACTGTAAGCTCCGGAATGGCTGGCGCCGTAGCCAACTTTAATAAGCTTAGCGACTAATAAACTTTGATCGTCTTCCATATAAAGTCTCCGGTTTGTACTTGTTTCTCGGTCGTTTTAAACGACGCGATAACAATGCCGCGCCATCGTGGCCACGGAAAACAGTGGAAAAAAATGTCCCGACTTTTTCCGGATTTTTTTTGTGGAATTGGAACTTTTCTGAAAATTTTTTTTTCCTGACTTAAATTCAAACTAGTAGGGCCAATATGGTAACTAATTAATGAAACTCTGCATTGGTGCTTACTTTGTTTTGGAGAAAAAAATTGAGATTTTAATGAAAACGTGTTCACAATGTTCGACAACATCGACAAAATCACGTTCCGGAAAAATTCCGTGTGTGTGTGTGACTCAGTCGCGAAAAATTCAAACCGCTATAACTCGAGAATAATTCCACCGATCAAGCTGAAATTTCACACACAGCAGGTGTGGTTAATAGTCAATGTTCCTTCAAAATTTAATTTAAAAATGTTCAGTTGCTTTTTTGCACACGATTTTTAATTTCTTCAAAAATGTTTGTACGCCCTCTAGGTCTTACTTTTTTTTTTAGCTATCGGGGCAAAAAGTTGTACACAGATGGAGTATGACCGCTCGAGGATCCCTATTAAATTTGGTAGAATCGATCGAACTGTAAAAATGATATGTCCTTTTGAATTTTTTGAATTTTTTGATAAACCGGAACTTTAATTTAGACGCAATTTTCCGTTTTAAATATTCATCTATGAATTAAGTAAGGGGTAGATTCGTGATCAGCATGGAAAAATACATTAAATAATTCCGAATCGACGACTAACGAAAAAAGTTTATCGGGCATTTTTATAGCCAATTTAGTGTATTTTCAAACAGCGATTTTTTTGCTTCTCGATGGCGTTGCGGGACAACCCAGGAGCCCATCGTATTGAACGGCAAGAAACACGCAAGATGATGGGTATTACGGGGTTGAAAAAGCCAGATTAAGAGGTGAAAAAAGTTCGGAATTTTCATATCGCTTCCTCCATAATATTCCTTTATGCGCGAAGCTTCCTCTATGAGAAACTCAAAAATACCGAAAATGCTTTCTCATAGAAGAAGCTTCGCTAATGAAGGAATATTATGAGAAAACGATATGAAGTTTTCAATTTTGAACCTTTTACAACGCTATCCGATAGTGATGTAAACTAATGCCGACACTAATATACTAATTCAATAACATATTACTAGAAAGTACGTTTAGTTGAAAAAAAAATGTTAAAGTTAACGAAAAAAAGAAACGGTCGATCTGCGTGGATCAAAAGTGTTTGTTGAATGTAGAACCATTTTAACTGCACAGCGTTCAGTGCATGCCATCGCCCACGACGGTTTTCCACGTCCGGAAAGCCCTCAGAGAGGCGAACGAGAAAGCACCATCGCCATATCCGTTAATATTTCACCGAACGGTAAAAGTTGTAGGAGCCGGAGGGAGGATGAAAGGAAGCCTCGCTCCACTGGAGCCACCGATGCCGTTGGTGCTGCCGGTTCAGTTGCCGTGGTGTGGGAAATTTTCTTCTCTCGCCCGGCGATGAATAAGGAATAAGATGAAGACGAGGAATAAAAATAAGTGGAGAGAACGAGTAGACGATGCAAGCATTGGTTCGGTCTGCGGCACGAAACATCGGTGAGATGGGAGGGAGGGGGCAAAACGAAACATCGGGGCAAAACGAACCATTTTTACCAAAAGTTTCATCTCAGAGGAAGAACACTGGTCCGTTTTACCTCGTTGTTCCGTTTTGCTCCGCTCTCGCTTATATGGACGGAGACCGGAATTCAACACTTCTGCCCACCTCTCGCTATTTGTGCATGCTTCTCTATGCATGTATAGGTGTCTCCGGTGTATTAGCGGTATATACTTACATGTGTATATACATATATATATGCCATGTACCAGTATCGCGACGCCGGTGAGAGATGAAACTACGCCAACGAGAGAGTGCTGGGAGGGAAGGAAGGCAATCTCGTTGCGTCTCCGCTTCTGGCAGAGTATATTCAACAAGCTGCTCCCCGACGAAACACGATATAAACAGAGTAACGCTGCATTCCGACAGGTAAAGCCAACGAAATCCAGCAGGGATGCGAAGCTATCGTACACCTGTAGGAGTTGGGACAGAGCTGGTATATTGTCAGTGGACAGACTTTAAATGTAGTGCAAGTTCCGAACATCCCGGATGAAGATCCACCATCCCAAAGTCGCCCGACGAGAAGGAAGCGACTTTGTGGGCATCGGGGAAAATTTGTCTCGTCGTATACACAAATAGAAATCCAATTGAATAGATGGTATCGCCGTGTAGGCGCCGGTCGAATAAACGTTAACAAAAAGGCTCGTAGGGTAGAGCGGGGCAAAATGCGGCAACGGGGCAATACGGGGTTTTTGGGCAAAACGTCATTTTCCAAAACGTCATTTTCCAATAATTTTTGGATGCCCGAATTCGCCCTATCGGATACATCAGGCTTTTCTCCCCAGTTTTGCCACCTTGTCCGATCCAAAAATTATTGGAAAATTTAGTTTTGCCCAAAAACTTCGTTTTGCCCCGTTGCCCCATTTTGCTCCGCTCTTCTCTACATCTGACACATGTTTCTTGTTCGAAACGATTCGCAATCGTCTTCTTCCATAATTTTACAATTATTTTTATTGGCACATTTACATCTATACCACTCACAACTCTACCAGAAAACATCTCTATCGTATTAGAACTCTGACAAAATCTCTACCACTGTACGAAAAAAAAACTCTACCAAAGCGAACCAGTCGCCAATAACTTCTCCACAGAACAACTCTACCGGAATATAAGCGTCCAAGAAAATTTCTCCCAGAAAGAAAAAAAACTCTACCAGAATCAGAATAAAACTCTACCGGAATACAAGGCTGGGCGATATAGCCTTGTATTCCGGTAGAGTTTTATTTCAAGTACGGTAAAGTTTTGTTTTGAATCTGGTAGAGTTTTTTTTTCTTTCTGATAGAGATTTTCTTGGAACGCCTATATTCCCTTAAAGTTGTGAGTGGTAGAGACGTAAAGGTGCCTTTTTATCAACGATTAACCGTATTTTTGCTGAAAAAAAATTCTAAATTTAACAGGTAAAAAAGAAATTGTGATGCATTGCCGACATGAAAAGTATTTGTCGAACGAGGACACGTTTTTTAGCCGTGTAGGGGGCAGTCGACTGTATCCCCATTCCGTTCTTTCGTAGTTTGAATCCCATTAAGTAGTCAGAGTCAGGACATGGTCGGACGAACCGAGATTACATTGTCCCGAGTCGTGTCCAAGTTTGCCAGGGTTTCCTGTATTTTGGTCGGAATTTGACGACAGCGTACAAGGTCTCTGTGACTCCGGTATGTTTACATGTACGTTTCGTAGTTGGCGAGACACGACGGACGGTGTTCTCCGACTCGGTGCCCGGAGCTAATTAAAACGAGTCGGTACTACTCGCGTGTGTCATGGAGTAACGCGCCGAGCGAAAAACGTGTAACACGGTACGTTAGATGACGGTGATATGATACCATACACAAAGGGAGAAAGGCAGTGTTGGGTCAGACGAGGGAACTTGTAACTCAGCGACGGGGAGTCCCGACGAGCCAAGTTAATTTCAGTCTCGACGAGCGAGACAAAAGGCAACGAGTAAAACCGGAAGTCAAAGGGCACGAGGTACGGACTGTAAAGCTTTGAAATTCTTGGCGAAGCAGTCGGAGGGAATGAGTTTTGTCGGTGTTTCTGTGTGTGTAAAGAGAATTCCACTGTGCCACTCCACGAAACCCTATGATATTGGCACGTACTGGCTTACAACGGGTTTCAGTGACTCGGAAAGTTTCGGTCTGGAATAACATGTCGAGCTCGAGATCGAGGGTGTTTCGGCGAGCAAAGAGTTTTCCCACAGCAAGCAAAGAGCTTCCCGCAACGAGAACAGGGATGGGAGAATTGGCGCGGAAGGGCTTAACCCGGCTAGGAGAAAGAGAAACGTTTTCATGCCCTCGAAGCTTCGCCACTAAGTTTTCCTACTGAGTCTGGAGCAAAGTCTGTTGAAATCGCGAATCTCGTTGATGTCTCTGTGGGAGGAAAGGTGAAGCTCTTTTGCCACCTTTGGATTATCCGTTTACCCACTTACTCGAGAAACCCGCTGAGTCATACCTCTTGCTACTTCGCTTAGTTACATTTTTGGATCTTAACACTCGATGACGAGTGAGAACTCTGTGCGTTATTTTCATTTTTACATAAATTTCAACTCCGCAACGAGTGCTCGATAAACTAAGGTAAATGTCCCTATTCCCGACCATGCTCCATTTACTGACCATTTTGGCGTCTAGCGTCATTTACGAGGCAGCCAATGCATACGAACGTTTATTAGCGGTCTAGAAATATTCAGGAATTTGTGTAATGTGAAAGGATTGTAAATTGCAGAGGAAGTGTAATAATTAGTGCATAATATTATCGCTTTTCTTACCGGACGTCACGACTCGAATGGTTTCTTAAAAGTAAGGCTAAGGATTGTCGATCGCGTAAATAGTAAATATTTCGGTTAAAATCCGTTGTCAACGAATAATTCGAGCGTTAAATTGTTCGTTGTTGTTCGGTTTACATATTACGAAAAAAAAACAGTCGGAAAAACTTTTTTTTCTTTTTTAATTCACCGGTCGGGATTGGGCACAGAAGAATTCTTGCCTGTCCCCATTACCATACATGTAAACGTCAGTTCATTTTCACATAACCAATAAAAATTTAATACATTTTTTTTTTGCTAAAACGCTTAGGCTAAGTGTGTAAGCAATGCTGTAGATTTCATGTTCGAAGTCTGGATTTATATTTATTTTTTCTTTGCAACCTCGGTCATTCATACACTGAGAGAAGGATCCAGTAAAAATGACTATATCGCTTGAGAGATATTACCATAGCACATAGTAGTCGGGCGCTAGAGCGCCACCCATGGTAGGCAGTACCGGATTTATCAGAATTTTTCTTAGATATTATGGTAAAAATTCATCGAATAATCTGAGACTTTCTGCCATAGGTGACGTCCTGGCGCCCCACTACTATGTGCTATGGTAATTTTTCTTAGATGATCGACAGTTTTTAATAGATCCTTCTCTCAGTGTACTGTAAAAAAAGGTGCCATGCCCGGTCGGAATTGGACACAGCTGGTCGGTAGATGGCACATGCACTAGCACGGCATTATTACGCTTAATCTAGGAAAATACTTGACGAAATGGATTGAGTCTACGGTTTTTGGAAAGTGTATGGTCAAAGCTATCGATTGATGCGAAAATCATCCTCGAATTAACTTTTGTTACGTTTGACAACGCCATTCTTTTCCCTGGTCGGCCTTATAAGGGTCGGGAATAGGGACATGTACCTTACACGTCGGAGCTAAATTATTCGTGGAAAATCCAACAAAAAGAAAAAAGAACTTACAAAGCAAGTGTCGTAAGATCCAATTAAAATAAGAATCAAATATCCTGCGCGGCATATCGTCTCGTGCGTCCGCGTCGCAGCCTCGTCAGTCCGACGATACGAATCTTGAAAGGACTGCGTGGGAAAGCATTCGCGACGCGTGTCGAGGGGAAAAAAACGTTATACGAGAATAAAAATGAACGGAAATAGTATATCCATTCGGAATGCCCGCCCACGTCGAGACTTACAGCTCCGCCCCGCTATCCGCTGTCTCGCCGGTCGCGAAATCCGGTACACCAAAGAAACGTTTCTCGTCTCGGCGAAGAAGGCTTTCCCATCATCGAAATTCCACCACCGAGAAATAAAGTTTCCTGAGGCATGGCAAGATTGGTCGGTTAAGTAGGACACTTGATGTTCCGGCTGAGCTGTCTTAACGAGCTCCGCCGACGTTCCTAACCGGGACGAGTCGTCCCCAGCCGCATTCGACCCACCGACCGCTTGTCAATGAATATAAATGGCCGGAGCGTCATCGCATCTCTTGATAGTCTAGATAAGGATATTCATGGCGCCTTGAGACAGCAACAGCAGAGTTGGTCACCGTCTCGACCGACGAGGTGTTGGAGTGAGGCACCGAGTGCAATAAAGTAGAGTGGCTGATGGAGTGCCCTGAAGGACGCGAGGGAATATATATTTTACTAAACGTTCCTATCGTCGCGTAAAGTATATACTGCAGCCGGTAAACTGGGCGAAGGTCGGAACCGTGTACTGTACGTCATTGGAAGTCTGCAAGCAGCAGTTGCAGTCGGGGACGATTGGAGACGGAAACTTGGGAAACAAATTCGTTACGCACGAAATTAAATTTATATGTATTTATATGGACGAAAGAAGGGGACAAGCATGTATGCACTATAAAATAAGTTCTACAATATACAATATAGTTGTATATTCTTACACACATTTATTGGCCACAAACGTAAAAAATTTCTTTTTCGTTTATTTTATATTTATTACGTGTTCAAAAAACGGATCGTAAAAAAAGTAAAGTTGGTGGATTATCAGTAAAAAAATTGTTAACTTTTGTAGACGTCAAATTTTCTCACCTTTAAATGATTTTTCTGCACAGTTAATCGCTAAAAACAAAAAAAAAAAATCATTTCATGATTTAATATAATATCATATAAATTAAATAATTCCATGAAAAAAAAAATTCCGTCACCGCTCGTTACCGATGCAAATACATTTTTCACGACTTTTTGCTGAGCGGCAAAAACGTGTTAAAGCTTCCAAGATAGAAGACCAGTTAAAGCTGCCAAGTTAACGTGTGCCAGTAGTCACGGTGGGTTTGGGTCAGACATAAGGCAAGTTTGTGTAATTACAGCGACACGCCGGTAGTCGCGGCTTGGATGTGGTCGGACAAGGTACAACCATCCATCCGGAGGTCCCCGACGAAGAAGGGTGTAACACACCCTGAATAGCCAGCTGCGGGTGAATATCTGTCGGGACTGCGATGCGCCGTAGTAATGCAAGATGCAGTTCGTAGTTGCTGATACATGGTCTGACAGAATGGACATCTGTTTCCCAAACATCTCCGAAGAAGTGGATGAAATATTTACGCAGCCTGCGGTGTGGATTGCCCGGAAAGTTACGAGATATCTCATCGAAACAACTGTAATAGTAGTTGCGGTTGAGTATGCTCAGACAAGTTGCAGATGTCTCTGTAGAGCGTGGTTGCGAATTGCTCGAAACCGTATACGAGATATGTAAATAGACTGGCGGCGCAGTAGCTGCGGCTGGATGTGGTCAGACAAGCTACAAATTTGCTTGCTGATGTCTCTCGATGAAGAAGGACAAATACCTCTCGACCTTGCGATATAGGTACAACTACAATAACGTACCCTGAGCAAACTATATTGCGCGGTCTATACGTACTGTACTAAAGTGGCCATTCCACCGCGCTCTGTTGCGGCAGGGAATGCACGGAAGTTCGGATCGAAATGGCACACGGATGTTTCATTAGAAATTCGTTTGAACCGGCGTCGAGCGTATTTGAAGAAGTCGAGAAACAATTTCTAAACCAACACACGGTAAAATAACGAAAGTTTGGACATTTAACAAACGTATCTTATCCACAAACGAATACATTTCATTACTTGTTCATTTTATCATTTTTTTTACTTAAAAATACAATTCGTTAACAGCGCGGTGATTTCACTACTATTTAAGATTCTTATGTAATAAAAAAAACTTTATCCAACCTTTAGGGGAGACCCGGGACAAAAGTAACAAAAATTCTTTTTAATTTTTTAACCAACAAACCCGCGAGACCGACGCTTCGGCATCTAATGGTGTATGATTAACCTAGTTTTAGGTATTTAGTTTAAAAATTTCAAGCGGAAATATGCACGGAATTGCGATCACCGCCTCTGTAATGCCAGACGAAATTCTGTAAGAATTTGGGCCACGGTGAGGTCAATTGTAACGGGTAGTGGGGTCATTTGTAACATCATCCTGCATCAACGAAATCCTTCGCCGACCGCTATTAAGAAATAGAACGGGGGTGCATTATCACAGAAAATGTTTAATTTAAAGTAAATTTTTTTGAAAATTATTTGCTGGCTAAGCCGTTGTAGCCGGCTAAGCCATTTTAGTTATAGTCTACAATTGGTTGGTTATAAATAATAAATGTATAAATTATCGCTGATTGCTTAGAATGTAAGAATACAATAAATAAAATATATTGGTATTGGTATTGGTATTGGAAGAAATAAATGATTGCTGGTACAATTGACCCGGATCGACTGTTAGTCGACCCCACACCGGATTGTTAGCAAAGTGGCATCGGTTAATAACAATCTGAAACTAATCGTCTCAGCGATCAAAATGTTCCGCAAAAATGTACCTTTCAACTCCTTGTGTGTGTTTGCACTAATATTTTGTATTGCGTTGCTTAGCTGACCCAATCCGCACAGCCGAAAAATCACTTCTGCACTCGCGAATCGCATTTGGTTTCGGCGAATTGGTATTTTTGTAAACTCAGCTATGAGGTGATTGCATGGCCCTAAGGTGATGTCTATAATGTTGCTCACTTCATATCCGATGCGTCCGATCATGCGCAGCGTTGCGCGGTCGCTTGTTACAATTGACCCGTGTAACTTTTGTCCCCGGTCTCCCCTATTCCAAACCAATGCATTGTTTTTTTTTTGTCACTTTGAAAGTTCGTCAAGTGGCAATATCGTCCTTCGCAGGGTTAATCGACGGAAGCCCACAAGGGTTTCCTAAGGCAATAACGTATACGCTGTTTCGAGGGTTGTTGTAACCGGAAGTGATACGTCGTCAGGGCCGAGCAAGAATCACGATTCCCGCGGTCTTCGTACGCCGAGCTCCACTGCGTATGTTCCGAAGGTCGACGATATTATAGTACTTCCGGCTTGGTCGATTGGATACGATCGGATACATTCTAGCGTCAAAGACGATTGTCTTGTTGTATATGTGGATCCCACTATTGCGGGGCTTAGCTATGGCTGACTAGTCCTTGGTATGGACTACTGGTCTAGTGGGCGCGTTCCAGTGGACGAGGCGGTGAAAGCCAAAGTGGTTGTAGGGTCAGGGGGGAGCGGGTAAGTAGGCCAGTGTGCACTAAGGCATCAGTGTGTATTAGCAAAAGCACTTCGATCCAAGACCGTCTAAGTACATCGATGCCTGTTGAATCCTCTGATGGACTGTATATACCAAATACCTCGAATTTGGCACGTGGCCTGGGGAATGTGCAGATTATTACAATACTGCCAATCACAGGTCGCAAGAGAATACTCGAGTACGATTCTATACATATATATTTTTTTAAATCATTGATAAGATACAAGATCAACAAGAAATAGTTTTTTCCACAACCAATTCTAAATATTCATAATAGTGAATCTCTTGAACGAACGAGCACATTCGTTGCCATTTTGGCAATCAAAGTTTTAACGAGGTCGATTTGTTATCTTCTGCAAAAAAATTCACCGTTGACGTATGCATTCACCGGGATCGATGAATGCAATTTGGGTCAATGGATAATAATTTTTTTGTACCGAATGTAGAGAGACGTAGAGACTCGAATCGTTTTTGTTTTTCTTGATTGTAAACGTCAACCCGAGTCCTCAAAAAAATGGAGTGCCGTGTTTGTTACTGACCAAGGCTGTTTCGCCTTAAGCCAACGGATTTTTTTTTTCATGCAGTGTCACAAATAATATAATAAGGTAGCGCACATACAACGCGTGCTTACTCAGGGCTGTAAACATAATTGAGATAGCGTTTATCCTCTAGCAACGAAACATCATAATATTTACTGCAAGTCCCACGCGCCCTTAACAGCCAGGTTCCCATGGGCACAAACGAGTCACCAACGAAATTAAGATAACAGGATGAGCAAAGAAAAGAGGATAGACGGACAGTAAGTTCCCCCTTTGATCCACCCGAAACTTCCCCGGGGCTTGTGACGGTGCCCAAGAAAAAGCTTCGGGCCCTCTTCCCTTTATGACGAGATTGACGCCCACTCGTGCGGAAGCCTCCGCTCTTTCTCCATCGGCCTCTCGAAAAATAACTCTGAAACTACGGTCGAGACATAAGGCAAAAAAAAGGGGGGGGGAATGCAAAAATGTAACGTCCATGAGAAAAGTGGAAAAATAAATAAAAAATAAAAGAAATATTTCCTAGAAAGACTATACATAGATGACGTCGCTTGATTGTTGTCCCTCGGGTAATGGAAGCGAGGATAATAAAGGTATGCGATGTCTCGACGGTGTTCTGCTTCGCAAGTGGAAAAAGTAAATGCGAGGTCAGCCATTCGGGACGATGCGGCCCAGTGGCAATTACACATTCTCATCGCGATCAAAGAAAATCCTCCCCCCATCCCTGGTTACTATACTGCCAGCCCGAGAAAAGGTAAAACGCGATTACTGAGACGGTGTACAAGAGTGGCTCGCAGTCTATTCAGCGTAGAACCCAATTATGTGACGAAGCGCGAGATATATCCGCCGCTTTGCATAACGACAATAACGAAACTACAGTGCAAAATTGTGATTGTTTCGTGAGAACAGAAAGCATTCGCTTTGTCGTATCGTCGTAAACAACTTACCGGGGAGTTTGGCGAAGTATCGCGCGTAACATCTGTCACTGACAAGCCTCTTTCGGGCGGGAGTTAAAGGGAGCGTGTTTCCACCGTAACAACAATGATAATCAGGTCGCGGGAGAAAACTGCACGAACCGTTTAATATTCGGAGTAAGAATGGCTGCTCGTGCGCTGGAACAATATAGGGGGTTATCGTGATGCGACCCGTAATTACGCCAGAGGCGTCTAGAATTCATCTCTCCGCCGTGCGGCACTTGTACATTAGGAATACCAAGCGTCATCCCCTATCTAGTGTCAAGCTTCGCGCAGCCTCTTCCACATCATCCACGGCACGGTTGCTCCCGACACTCGGAATTATTTTCCACCCACGCGTCTCGGACACTTTGCATGTGAAGTGCGCTCGTCCGGTGGATACGTGGGGAACTCGATGTACGCGTTGGCGGACTAAATTGCAGGGGCGTTCATGCACAAATGCAGTGCCATGCCGACTGTAACGACGGCCACTGTGCGCACGAAAATAGGTGGATTCAACGCTGCTGTGAACCTCTGAAGTTTCATTTTGACTTTACCTTATGCTTCCTCAGCACATACCGGATATGTAAGGAAGAAAGGTGCTGTAAGAGGTACCAGGGTGCAGCACATATAAATTACATTACTACTGGAGAACGGAATATCGCGAGGTAGCCGTACGAGAGGAGGCATTCACGAGCAAATTCAATGGCAGGCAGTCCGAAATGATATTGTGCGTGTGAAAATAGGTGGATTCCACGCTGCTGCCAACCTCTGAAGTTTAATTTTGATTTTACCTTTTACTTCGTCAACGCACACCGGATATGTAAGGCAGGAAGGTACTGTAAGAGGTACCAGGGTATAGCAGATAAATTAAATTACTGCTGGAGAACGAAATATTGCTAGATAGCCGTACACTGTGAAAAAATTACGTAGTAAAAGCAATAACACTGACTTTTTACCATGAAAAATAGTTCCCAGGGGGAACGTTTACAAACTGATAAAAAAATACGGTTGAATCAACTAAGACTCGGGCAGGGACGTTCGACTTAAGATTTTGTTGAATTTTTGGGTCATTCAAATATTTTGATGGACCAACTAAATATTTATTTGAACGTCCCTGCCCGAATCTTAGTTGATTCAACTGTACTTTTTTATCAGTGCATTGTATAATTACGACTATGCTCAAAAATCATGGCTGCAAGCAAAATTATACTTCAAGCAATGGAATGTATACTATCAGAAACTATCTATATAGACGTTCCCCTCGGGAACTATTCGATATAGTAGAAATTACTATTCTCAGTGTAAGACGACGAGAGCCGAGGCATTCAGGAGCAAATTCAATGGCACGAAATCCGAAACCATATTCTGCGTGCGCAAACGCGTGGGTTCAACGGTGCTGCGAACCTCTGAAGTTTAATTTTTACCTTTTACTTCGCCAACGCATACCGGATATGTAAGGCAGGAAGGTGCTGTAAGAGGTACCAGGGTATAACAGATAAATTAAATTACTGCTGGAGAAATAAATATTGCAAGATAGCCGTACACTGTGTAAAAATTACGTAGTAAAAGGAACAATACTGACTTTGTACCATGAAAAATAGTTCCCAGGGCAAACGTCTACATTGTGTAATTACGACTATGACAAAAAATGTTGGTTGCAAACACATCTTGCCCAAATCTTAGTTGATTCAACTTTTTTATCAGTGCATTGTATAATTACGACTATGCTCAAAAAATCATGGTTGCAAGCAAAATTATACTTCAACCAATGGAATGTATACTATCAGAAACTATCTATATAGACGTACCCCCCGGGAACTATTCGATATAGTAGAAATTACTTTTCTTTTTCTTAGTGTAAGAGACAAATGCGTAGGTTCAAAGGTGCTGCGAACCTTTGAAGTTTAATTTTGATTTTACCTTTTATTTCTTCAACGCATACCAGGTACTCAAGGAAGGAAGGTATTTTAAGAGGTATGAGGGTATAGCAGATAAATTAAATCATAGCTGGAGATCGGACTATTCACAGATACTATAAGCCGAGGCATTCAGGTGCAAATTCATTGGCAGGAAATCCGAAACGACATTATGCGTGCACAAATGCGTGGGTTCAACGGTGCTGCTCACCTCTGAAGTTTAATTTACATTTCACCTTTTACTTCCTCAACACATACCGGATACGTAAGGAAGAAAGGTACTATATGAGGTACCATTGTATGGCCAATAAAAATTCAATCACTGCAGAAGAACGGAAGATTGCAAGGTAGACGTACGAGTCGAGGCACTCAGGAGCAAATTCAACGGCCGGCGAGTTCCAAACGATATTGTACGTGCAAAAATGCGTAGGCTCAACGCTGCCGCGAATCTGGGAAGTTTAATTTTAGTTGTTCCTTTTACTTCTTCATCGCGTACCAGGTACTCAAGGAAGGAAGGTATTTTTTGTCACTCGTGCATGAATCGCGGCACTTTACATGACAGTCTTGCGAGCCGAAAGTGGCCTATTGCATGCCAGTTGTGAACCTGTGGTGAAATGACAAAGTCGCGCATGCGCAGTTCGCATTCTGTTCACTTTCGTCCCTTGGGATTTTTAGTCGCGCATGCGCAGTTCGCATTTCGTTCACTTTCTTCCCTTGGGAGTTTTCTTTCGACGTTTTCCACCCTGGAGACATAAGCTCAATTTTCAGTATTCGTCTCGCGCGACTGCCATTCCAAGTGCCACAGATTCATGCACTCGTGACAAAAAGTATGATGTGGAACGAGGGTCGAATTGGCGATTGCAACTTTCGACCCTTCTTGCACAATATACTATACCTAGGTACTGGGTATAGCAGATAGATTAAATCACCGCTGGAGAACGGACTACTCCCAGGTAGCCGTACGGAGCATTCAGGAGAAAATCCATTGGCAGGTAATCCGTCAGGATATTCTGCGTGCGCAAATGCGTGGGTTCAACAGTGCTGCGAAACTCTGAAGTTTAATTGTGATTTTACCTTTTACTTCCTCAACACATGCCCGATGTGTCAGAAAAGTAGTTACCGTAAGAGGTACTATAGTACAGAGCTTGGCGAATACCCTAAGTACTTGAAGTACGTATTAGAGTATCAAGTACTCAAAGTACTGAGTGCTAGGTAGTTCTTGCGTACTGACGTATTGAATAGTGGGCACATACTAGTATATAGTATATAGTATATAGTATATAGTATATAGTATATAGTATATAGTATATAGTATAAAAATTCAGTCACTGTAAAAGAACGCAAGATTGCAAGATAGACGTACGAGTCCAGGCATTCAGGAACAAATTCAACGGCAGCCGAATCCCAAACGCTAGGCTGCGTGCAAAAATGCCTAGTTTCAACGGTGCTGCGAACCTCTCAAGGTTAATTTTAGTTTTAGATTTTACTTTCTTAGCGCATACCGGATATGTAAGAAAGGGAGGTATTGTAAGAAATACCAGGATATACAAATACGGCTATAGCAGATACAAATTAAATCACTGCCGGAGAACGGAGGATGGCAGGAAAACCGTACGAGCCGACGCCAGGTTTGGGCCTCTGCTTGGCTGCAGGGCTCTCTATACACCCCCGAGGAAATACGATTCTTAATGGAGACGTCCTACTTCACCCCCATGGCCACGCTCGTTTCCCTTTCCGCTCGCTCCATCTCTCCCGCATATCCCACCGACAGTCGAACATCTTTCTTTTTTTCCTCTTCCTTCTTTTTACTTCACTCATCCGTTCACCTACTCGCGAGTTCGCCCCCTCTATCCACATCCGATTCACCTCCATCCTGATACCTGATTCGACTTCCCCATCTTCATCGCTCCTCGCATTCTCCACCTTCCTTCCCGCCCGTGGTCTTACGCTCTACTCCGTTCCCGTAAATCACCCTCGTCTTTTTTTCTATCGGATATTCCAACCCTGAATATCTCGACGAAACCGATTTCACTCGGAATCCCATCTTGAAATCCTATTGTCTTCTAGACTTTCTCTACTATCTCGAAGAAATCGTTGTTTTTGGGGAACAAAAATAAAAATATTTCGAGACATTGGTCTCTGGATGGTTTGAATTTACACAATCGGGCCAAATTTTCTAAATCGATGCAGTGAAACTCAAGAATGTTTCACGTTTAATTTGGAGAGAAGCTATAAAGGCTTTTTCGGGTTGTATAGAATTTTTTATTTTTCAAGCTAGGTGGACTTCGGAACGACGATCGAATCGAGCGAAAAGTAGGACGAGAGTTTCTTTGGGATTTTATATTTACCTCTCGATAAATTTCACGGTAAGGGTGCGAGTTCCGAGCAGTAACGTATTTCGAGAAGGTGGCGGAGATATGGTAAAAGGGCCGACACAGGGTTGGAAACCATTATCGAGGGTTCTTTCGCGAGGAGCAGTGAGAAGCTTCGCGAAAGGGATAAGCGTGTGTTCTCCATATCGTTCGAGAGACTTCATTCTCGGGCATGGCTCACCTCCGCTACCGTCTTATTCCTCTTAAGTACTATCTATATCCCTGTGTATCACTCAATTTTTTAAAGGGGTGCGAACGACTTGGACCCTACGACGTCGACGTTCTCACCCTTCGGTTACTTTAAATAAAAACATTCTCGTCGTATCGCAACGTCGACTTTTATTAGCCGGAGGGGAGGGGCGGGTGGAGGGGAAATGTTTGCAAAAGTTGTATGAAAAAGGATCCCAGCCGGCGTTACACCGAAATTGCGAAAGTTCCAGACTCGCAGATTCATGCAGCTCGCTGAAAATCTCGCAGCGAGAATTCGAATAAATTTTTTTATCACAATTTAGAAATATAAAGTCGTCTCGGGAAAAAAGAAGTCACGGTGAAAATACACCTTGGCCCGAGCGAGTAAAAAAGTTACAGCAAAGTTTGCGTCGTTAATGATGAAAGACTTGAATTTTACTGCGCGAATCGTATTTTTGTGTTACTTTGTGAAGAACAAGCTGAAAATGGTACTAACAAATATTACTGATTATTTTTATTCCAGGTACACCCTTTTTTTCAACACTAAGTTCAATTGTCCGTCTTTGTGTACCCATACACCTAGAAAAATCATTTATTTGACGGTCACCGTTTATTTGGTTTAAGTAAAATGTTTATTTGATTTAAATAAATATTTATTTAAATTCAGTAAACTGTTACTTAAATGCAATAAATATTTCACTTAAACCAAATAAACGGGAGCCGTCAAATAAATTATTTTTCTGGGTGTAATTTTTTATCTATCAGAGAACTCAAGCGATAATTCAGACAACAACAATTTTTAATTTTTCATCCACACCATCTTCGCCAGATTTTTACTCCAGTTCAAAAATCCATGTTCGACACGAAGCTCGTTTCCCCACTTTTTTTCTGAAGTCAATCACGACACTTAATTTACTCCCTCTTTTTTTTCACCACCAAAATGAAATTCCCGCGCGATAACTTGAGAACCGTCGGAGACGTTTCTTTTTCTCACCCCCGCGTTTCGTTCCGGTTCAAGTATTTCAAGTGCCCCGTTCGCCGTCCAGTCTGTACGACGTCGGCCGTCCCATCGATTACTCGATAATTAGCGAGTTCAAGCGAATGGAACGAAAGAAAAACCATTCCATTCACTCACTCCCTTCCCTCCCCTCGCGGCCGTTCTCTTATCGGGCCGGAGACGGAGAGCCCGGGAGAAATCTCCCGGTGTTTCAGGAGTTTGAAAATTATGATCACGAAGCGCGCCCGGTGTTATGCAAGAGACGTGAATTGTTCAATTCGTCTCGACGTATTTCTAGATAAATCGACGGGGAACGAGGGAAAGGAAACGGGAGAACGGGGAGGGGGAAATAAGCTGTACGAGATAGGGCGAAGTTTGCCGTGAGAGACCAGAGTCGAGGAAACGAGAGGGTCTTCTCGCCCGGGGATACTATCTTGCTCCCGACCCCTCACCCGAAGTCTCCCGTGCGCAGCGTTACGCCAATGTCGATTCCCTACCACACTGCCAAAGCCCAGATTCCCAGCAGAGAGATCCCACGGGAATGACGCACACGTTATAATAGTAGATTGCCTCAAATTGGCGCGAATTACACACCATCCGAAAGCTACGGCGAACCGTCCGTGGGTCACAGTAATGCGAAATGTACCATGCTAATAATATCGCCCGAGTGCAAACTGCATAACACTACGGCAATTATTTTTCTTCAGTATTTAACCTTCAACTCTGTTCGGTGAGACCTTGGGCGTTCACACATTCGCTAATCCCTTAGCCCTGACGTGTTAGCGAGAATGAGCAAATATCACCCTTCGCGCGATACCGGCCGGGCCGATTTTAAATAATCAATTTTGCGAGACTGGAAATATTTTGAGGGTGATTTATGAACTAGGTCTGTTTTTATTTTTTACATTCTCATCGCATGCGAAGGACGGAAGGAGAGATTTTTTTTAATCTGCAAAAATTTGACTGCGATTTAATTTACTGAAGTTGAACATTTTATATTATTTAGGTTGTTAAGTCAACAATTTGTCATAGGTTTTAACCTGACAACAAATAAAAATGCTACTAATTTACTGAAGTTTGATGAGATTTTAACGTTCTTCCGTATATCGGCATTTGACCACTCTCCGATAATTGCTCTTTTCAATTTTCGCCTGCTATATCGAAAATAATCTATTATTTTTTTTTTTTTTCACTATGTCGAATGCCGCTTTTGCACCCAGAAAAAAAATTATTTAACGGCCGTCCCGCAAATAAATATTTATTTGCTGGAAAATAAATACTTATTTGTTTATAAATACATATTTATTTGGTTATAAACAGATATTTATTTGGTTATAAATAAATATTTATTTGTTTATAAATAGATATTTATTTGGTTATAAATAAATATTTACTTAATTAACATAAATGTTTATTTGCAAGTTACCGTCAAATAAATTACATTTCTGGGTATGAAGCTCGGCATTTACTGCGGAATTCGATGGAATCGAGTGGTATTAAAAATCATACTTTCCACGAACACTTTCACGCTGCAGTTCGTCAATACGGTATAATTCGGTCGTGAAAATGTTTCATCAGTTTTTTTTTTTCTGCGCGAGCTACAGGTCAAAACGGGATGTACTCAAACCAACAGACTCATCAATATTTGCATGGGCAAATATTCGCTCGCGTTGTATCTATCGGTAGAACAAATGTTTGGCACGAGCAAACGAGACGACCGAAAATGACCACGAGGTGTAATGAGCGGAAAACGACCAATGATAATAGCGCAAGAGACAACCGCGAAACCACGGAAACACAGTGACAACCGAAAATGATCTCGACGACCAAAATAATCGATTCGCAAATTTGTTTTCAACCCCGTTAACCGAATAACAAACCATTACAGCGTACCCGCGAGCGAAGAAGACCCCTAAATCCTTCCGGGTGAATACCGCCTCGCTTTGTCATGTATTTCCAGCCGAGCACAGAGACGAGTGCCCTTGAGGGGAAATTGTTCTTCCCTTCGACCGAGGAGAATAAGAGAACGAAGAAGAGAAGAGATGAGACGTGAACGATATAAGAGCCGGAGAGAAAAAGAAATGAAACACACAAATACCCCACGTAGTACGTTATGCTCTACTTTTCTTTATTTTCCCCCCTTTCTCTTTTCCTCTTTTTTATTTCATTGTACGTTGTCTCTTGCGAGACCGATAAATGTGGGTCACGGAGGAGTGCCCTGCGTCTGCGAGAATGCCCTTTTCTCGGTTGAGTAGAAAGGAATGCCGAAGACATATAAGAAATAATAGAATAACGAAAGAAAATGGAAAAGAACAAGAACCGCTATCCGCGGAGACCCGCGCTGGGAGCGAAGGTGTATATCACCCTGTGCGATGACCGGGTTACGTCGAGTGTAAATCGACGATGCAAGCCGCCCGGAATATTTGCGGTTCTCCTTATCCCCCCTGGCGCAGCCCCTGCGAGCCAGTGGCGCGTTAGATTTTCGCCTTATACTTTTTTTTATCGCGCCTCCGCCGGCGAGCCGAGGGCACCCGGTCGTGTTCTCTATCCTGCGCACATTCGCTATCCATCGCTTTCACCTTCGTCTTTATACCTTCCGCAGAAGCGGCGGCACGTCCTTATATTTGTTCCGCTTGTTCGTCGTTTTACTTTTACACGATATACAAGATGTCGGGGACGAGAGGACGTACAAGGCAGAGACAAGAGAGTCCGACGCTGCCTCGACCCTCTGTCCCGTCGAGGGAAAAAAAATAACCGCAAGGGCGGCTAACTTTTGCCTCTCCTGCTTGTTCATGCATAATCAATGCCGCCAAGTGAGAAGGCAAACAGTACGAATGTATAATTAATTATTTATTTCGTCGGCGCAGACTGCTGGGGCTGCTGGAAGGCCAAGGTGCCGGTTCGCTCTACTTTGCCGTGTCTGCTTCAGGGGACGCAACTACTTGAGGGGAAATAGAGAAATTGAAGGATGGTGAAAAGTAGACGGTTTTTGCTTCCTCGTAGAGGAAGCTTTGTTTTCGTAAAAAAAAAATTGAGATTTTAATGTCAGAATACTTAAAATAGTGTAAGACGTCGAGAAATATGATTTTTAGTTGGCGTCCGGATGTGTGTATGTATGTGTGTATGTGACAGAGTTGCATCGTTTAAAATGACTATAACTCGGAAATAGCTTGAGACAGCGAGTTGAAATTTGGTACATTAGTAGAGCGATCACGCCACTTCGTTCAGTGCTATTTTCGTGAACATTGAGGCCCAGCTGGAGATTTTATGCGATTTTGAATTTTTTGGAAATTCTCTGTGGTCGCTCTAAGTCGTTTTGCATAAAAGGTAAACACGACGTTGACGTTAAAACAAGTTGAAAATTGAAATTTTTCATATGGCTTCCTCATAAAAGTTGAAAACTGAAATTTTCATATGGCTTCCTCATATAAGTTGCAAATTGAAATTTTCATATGGCCTTCTCATAATGTTCCTTTATTTGCGAAGCTTCCTCTATGAGGAAGCCAACAATACAGACAATGCTTCCTCATAGAAGAAGCTTCACAGATAAAGGAACATTATGAGAAGGCCATATGAAAATTTCAATTTGCAGCTTTCATGAGAAAGCCACATGACAATTTCATTTGCAACTTATATGAGGAAGCCATATGAAAATTTCAATTTTTTTTATCAGCATTATTCCCCGACGCATTATTCCACTTTAGTTTCAGCATTATTCCCCGACGAAAGATGTCCGAGATCGTCCAAGATCGGGCAGCCAAAAAGATATACAAATAGTACACTTCATTTAAACTTGGAGTTTTGTTTCGCTGTACTAAAGACAAAAAACGGAATATCCGTATAAAAATTTTTGTGCCCAAAAATTTAGAAGAGATTTATTGATACGAATGTTTGCTCAACGTTGTATGCACTGTTCATTGGTGAAGGAACTCTTTGATGTTCGCTTGGTCCGAGGAAATCTAACAGCAGCACGCGGACGGTGTGCGCGAAGAGTCGAGGCTTCCCTTCGAGACGGTCGGGACATGTGTTTGATAGGAGGTCAGATGGGCATCAAAAAGTGATGAGATTCCGGGCGCAATCCCACCGAGTGTGGTATTACGCAGTAATAGACCCGAGACCAGCGAGGGATCCCGTTCCGGCCGCAAGTTCTTCGGTGAGCTTTAAGAAAATGAAGCATCGCAACGGGCTCAACGAAACGAAATTTGCCTCACGGATTTTCCCGTGTACTTTGCGTAATAATCCTCTTATCATGGTTTTTTATTTGTACCATAGGATGCGCGTCCGTGGATCTCCTTTGGGGCAATAATCAGCCCGAGTCTACTCTTGTTAACTTAAAGTAGGCCACCGTCTCAATATCGGGGGCCACTGTAATCGTGTCCGAGGTTGATCTCCCATAAGCTGAGAACCGGGTCGGTCCTTTATAGAGCCCGAACCCCCATAAGTTAGCTATATCTCTCCAAACTTCATGATGATCCTGCAATATCGCGAGGAAATAGTTAATTTGCGGAAGATCGACATGTGCGTTTACGTGAAAGGTAGAGGAGCGTCCGGTTTACAGCTGAACAAGCATCTTTCCAAAATGTATATCAGACCGGGAGGCTGTTGCGTCTTTGAGGTGTTCGATTTAACGTATCGCGAGAACGGCACGATGGCGTGTGACATAGACAATGCGAAAACAATTTGTCGACGCGTACCCGAGAGACAATGAGTGAAGAGCGCGGATTAAGATAAGTGAGACAATTGCAAAATAAAAGATTGGATCGAGCTGAAGGACTCCGGTCGATGGCTCATTGGCATTTTTGTTATTTTTGTTATTTTTTATATTGTTACACCGTATGAGCTACAATATGTATATAAAAGCTGTTATGTATCGTCGATATTTATAACAAAATGTCAATAACTATACGTACTACTACTACTACTAAAAGATTGGGGGTCCGTTCGATACGCGAGTTTGAGGAGTCGAGACGCAGATGATTACCGAAAAATAAAAGCCGTATTAATAAAAGCGTGCACAGTAAAGCACCTCGAGTATTATTTCTTTAATATAAAAAAAATATCTCATCCTCACACGGCTGAGAAATTTTTTGGCGAGAAAATTAACAGGGTCCGTCATACAACATGCATCTTACGGAGGCTTCTCCAGTGGATTCACTGGGACCTCCTAGGAGGCCTCAAAGTAGACAGGGCCCGGGTCCTTCGAGGGAATCCGTGGAGACATGAGTGACTATGAGCGTCTATGAGTTGACTGCCAAAAAACGTCGTTTAAGGTAGTACTAGCACAAAAAAAGACAAAGATTACCAACACTTCTCGATGAGAAAAAAATCTGAAAAAATTCTAGCATATAAAAGGTGCTGAAAAGATTGTTTGTGCATAATAATA
>JAPYZC010004805.1:0-15021 GCA_030522665.1 Ichneumoninae sp. A BG-2022a | reverse complement strand
AAAACGAATGAACGCAATAGATATAGATATATATATATATATATATATATATATATATATATATATATAAATAATTAGATATATTATTATATATAATTTCTAATATATCTAATTATTCATTCATTCAAATTAAATCATACATTTAAATTATATCTATATATATATATATATTTCTATATATATATATATAGATATCATTAAAATGAATCAACTTCCGTCTCATGTAAAATATCGTCAATAAATACATTTACTACTAATGGTCGCAAAGCAAATAGAGAAGCCGATTTGTTATCGATCGAGTCTGCAAGACGGGCCTTTGCATTTTTGGCGTTCAGACAGGCGGAACTTTGCAATCAATATACCAATTTATTATGGGGAGGCGGAAATTAATAACTGCTGGAGCAATATTTTACGACTTGCATTAATACTGCGTAGAGCTTAGGGACAATTCACGTTAAAAACAGCAAATTGTGAATTTAACTCTTTGATAGACAGTGATAGATTTTCCACCTATTCGTACGCGGAACGAGAAGTCGGGAGGAAAGCGGAGCTGCTACCTGGCTCTTGTCTCTCTAGGTTTCCTCCCACTCCTCTGTTCTACGAGCACCTGAACCCAAGACGCCTCCACCTGTGCGACTCGCTCGAGCTAGCTCACACGCAGCGGCAGCCACTATAGCGAGCAGCGAGAGAACGAAGCGTGCACCGCGATCGGGCCGTAACGTGGCGCCATCCGACGGCAACTTCCCACCCTGCCCAACCGTCCGGCTACCTACAGCCTTTTTCCCTACAGCCGACACTCCTACCGACCAAAATTTCGATAAACAGTGAAATTCATGGATTTTCATTTACGTGCATAATTTCTACAAATTTATGCATTTTTGCACTCCAGGAAAATTATTTTTTAGCGCAAGCGGAACTCAATTTTGAACCACCAAAGGCCAACGTTTCATATTTTTTACTTTACTATGAGAATCGCAACAATCGGTCGAAATTTTATCAGAAATAAATTTCGTGTTTCTTTTAGTAACATTTTAATTTTTTCACTATATTTTTGGATTATAAAAATGGTTTTCTTTTCACTTCAACTATCAGAACCGCTCTAATCAGTCAAAATTGTACTGAAGATAAATTACATGTTCCTATTATTAAAATTTTTGATTTTTTCACTATACTTTTGGTTTACAAAAATGGTTTCTTTTCAATTCAGAATTTTCAATCATCACAATTGTTCTAATGGGTCCAAATTTTACCAAAGGTAACTTCCATCTAAAATTTCTAAAATTCCTCAAATTACAAATGTTCTAACAATATTTTTCGTTTATAAACATGGTGTCTCTTTCCGTTGGAAGAGAGCTCAGAGCCTCGCCAAAAAGTTGCCGGAATTTTCACCGAACAATTGAAACCGACCGGAAAGTATTTTAGTTTTCAAAAATGATTTCTTTTCCAATTCAAAATTTCAATCATCAGAATCGTTCTAATGGGTCGAAATTTTACCAAAGGTAACTCTCATCTGTACACAGAAAAAAAAATATTGATTCAAGTAAAATTTGCTTGCGGGCTGCCAATGAACAAAACATGTTTCAATTCTACTTTCAATTCGTTCAATTTTATACCGGATTGAAACGATAACACATCACCTTGCCAGTTTTACGGCAATTGTTTCAATATCGTATGGAATTGTAAGAATTGCAAATAGAATTGAAACAAACATTTTTTTCTTCGGCAGCCCGCAAGCGAATTTCTATTCAGTGTAATTTCTCAAAATAAAAATGTTCTAACAATATTTTTCGTTTATAAAAAGCGTTTCTCTTTCCGTTGGAAGAGAGTTCAGAGCCTCGCGAAAGAGTCGCCGGAATTTCGCAGCGAACGATCGAGACCGTCGGGAAAGTGGTTGATTTTTACGATCCCTATTTTCGACCCCGCGCCGGTGCAGCGCGAACGGTTGTAGAACAGCCGAGCCTGGAAACGAGAGAGGCAATCGAAGGTGCCATCCGTGACTGGACACCGCATATGATTTCACGCTCGGCCTCCCCCCTCAGTCTTATTCCCGTGTGTAGAAATCGTGAAGATCTCGCGTGGATTGTATCCGCTTTTAAATTGGATTGCAGTCACAGCGCCGGTCGGGCTCTTCGTGCCGCGCGACCTCTTCGCTTCTCCCCGCTCGGTTCTTTTTTTCCTCGCCTCTTTTCATCCTCCATCTGTCCCTCTCCCTCCGTTTCCCCACCCGAGGTGCAACGCTTTTTCATCACTGGACCTCGTTAGCGACCGAACGGATACTCGTTAAGACGTCGAGACGCACAGAAGAAACCAACCGCACCGAGCGACCATAATCATCCGGGGTTGAAATATTTTCGTAGTGGAAAAATTCTCGATTATGATTTAAAGCCTTAATTTTTTTTTTTTTTTTTTTGGCAAAAAAAAATATGTTCCTCATGAGCGCGAGCGACTTCCACGGGAGGTTCGCGATCGAGAAATAAATCAATTCCGTTCGAGCGGACGCGGCTCGGAATCTCTCGGCACTCGGGCCATGAATATGTAGCGAGTTTTTCGTCTCCTCCTCGGCGAGGACCTCCTGTCGCATGGACGGGCGACCCGACGATACGCTCGGCTAGCCTCGGGTTCGAATCTCGTAACGGAACGGCAAACGAGCGTGTGGGATTCCCATGAAAGAGTATTAGCGGGAGCGAAGGAGAAAAGGGAGTGCAGGGAGATCGGTCGAGGTGACTACTTGTTGTCCATTCGGTCCCGAGCCGGCGGGGCGAAGGCGAGTTCATCCTGCGCGCGCAATGTCGCGATATTAACATGAGATAATATAATTTGACGAGCCTCGGGCGATTTGTCTCGATCAACGACGAATTCTTTTTTATCTAATTTTTTTGATTTTTTTTTTTTTTTTTTTTTTTGAGACTTATTTGGATATCACGAACGATGGGTTTGGGGCGGTGTAGGTGAGACTTTGCGACGGTGCACGGATGTTCGGTCTCGTATGTGTTTCGCTCGCCCGTGACACGATCCTGGAGTCTCGTTGCACGTGTAACGTCGGGGAAACGATTTACATACGAAACACGTTTTTCGTCCCGGAGAGCAGACGAAGCTCGCGGAGTCGACGACGTTAAGAGGCCGGAGAGACATTCTGCGAGCCAATTTCTCGCAATTAGCCCCGGAGAGCCTCGAGGCCCATCGAAAAGTCCTGCGACTCTTTAGCGGCCGTTTTGCGAGAGGAGGGAGGCTTGGAGGACCTTTCAGCAACATTAGCGAGTCGTCGGATCGTTTGCGATCTCAATTATGCGAGATTTATCTCAATGGGTCTTCGGCCGAGGACCGGAAGCGAGAACCGGAAATTAAGGAAAAAGGGCACACGGACGTCTTTCGAACGGCTCGACGAATCGCTTCGAAAGTTTGGTATTCATCTTTCAGCATTTTTAGACAGTTTTTTCAAATTTCTTCAAATGTTTTCAAATTTTCTCATATACTTTAAAATTTTATCAAATTTCACCAAATTGTATCAAATTGTATCAAATTTTATCAGATTTTATCAAATTTTATCAGATTTTATCAAATTTTATCAGATTTTATCAGATTTTATCAAATTTTATCAGATTTTATCAGTTTTTATCAAATTTTATCACATTTTATCAAATTTTATCAAATTTCATCAAATTTCATCAAATTTCATCAAATTTCATCAAATTTCATCAAATTTCATCAAATTTCATCAAATTTTATCAAATTTCATCAAAATTTATCAAATCTTATCAAATTCTATCAAATCTCATCACATTTTATCAACTTTTGTCAAATTTTATCAAATTTTATCAAATTTTATCAGATTTTATCAAATTTTATCAAATTTTATCACATTTTATCAAATTTTATCAAACTCCGTCGAATTTTTTGGAGTTGAAATAAAAAAAAAAAAATGTTAGACACTACCATCTTAAGATCCGAGAATTTAATGGTGACGGAACCAAAGGGCCTGTGCCGATACCATAAAAATTCGAGCCTCGCAATCGCCGTCGGTGTAACGAGGAAAAATGGTTAACGCCAGGGTTCTGCCGAGTGGCAACGCGCGGGTCGAGCTGCGACTGCGAGTACCTCGGTGAGAAGCCCGTCGCAACGAGGCGTAGCCACGTAAACTTCTAAATTTAGTCTATCGACGTTGGCGCGGTCGTGTGCTCGCTGCACTGCGAGAAAGAAATCGGGAAAGTCAAAGAAGCAAAGAAAAAAAAAAAAAACACGATCGAAGAAAAACCGGAGCATTCGAGATCGCTGCTGGTCACAGCCTCGGCAAGGACGAACGAGATGCGCACCGCAGTGCATTGCAGTGCTGTCGATCTTTGCGCGATACTCGATCGCCTCGATCGTAAATCTTCCGTCGATCCTTCGACGTTCCTTCGTTCTCCGTTTGCCTCTTCCTTCTTGCCTTCGTTCCGTCGTTTCCGCACTTGAAAATCTCGCTCGGGGGAGCGACAAATTGACGCAACGAGCGGACCAGCGTAAACGGCCACTTCTCGAGCGTTTTAACGCGTCCCGCGGAATTCCCATGGACGTGTATCTCATGGAATTCCAGACGAGGCGCAAAACTATCGGGCTAGCAGTTGAATCTCGCGATTTTACTGCGCCGGAGATTCCGAACGACTCTCTTGGCTCCATTCGTTGGGTTTCTTTCGACCCGATCGACGAACTTTATAGCGTGGAACGCGCGTCGTTCGAGATAAATTTTAGAATCGTCGCCGACGATGCGAATAACGCGAAAATTTCTGTGCCACGTACTCCGCGCCGGATAACGAAGTTTTAGCCGTCGATACGCAGGATTTGTCCTCGGGCTGTTGTGTCGACAGCTTTGCAATCAATTTTTAACGCTCCATCGGTAAACTGTTGTTTAAAATCGCAACAGACGGAAATATATTTTTTTCAAAGAAAATAAGTTAATTCGGCAATGAAAAGAACCGTGAAACGACGATCTTTCGTCCGATCAACGATCTTCCCACCGTGTCCCGTTTTCCGTGCCGGATAACGAAGTTTTAAGTGCCGTCGATACTGAAAATCTACGCTCGGCCAGTTTTGCAACCAATTTTCAATTCTCGATCGGTAAAACTATCTTCTAGGCTCACAATATAGATAACAATATTTTTCGAGGAAAAATTCTGAAAATTTATTCGAAAACTGTTCAGCCTTAAAAAATGTGTCTAAGCGTAAAAAGATCGATCTTTGACCCGCTCAATGATTTTCAACGAAATTTGAGGTATCGTCGATACAGAAAATCTATTTTCGGCCACTTTTGCAACAAGTTTTCAATCCTCGATCAGTAAAACTATCTTTTAAGGCTCACAATATAGATAAAAATATTTTTCGGCATAAATTCAATAAAAATTATTAGAAAACTGTTCAGCCTTAAAAAATAACCGTCTAAGTGTAAAAAAAGATCTTTGGTCCACTCAGCAATCTTCTCAACGTGTCCAGTTTTCCGCGTCGGATACTAAAGTTTTACGTTCCTTCGATACAGAAAATCTATAATCAGCTACTTCTGCATCAAATTTTCGCCCCTCAATCGCTAAGCTAACTTTTACGCTCACAATACAAATAAAAATATTATCGCAACAAAAATATAAGAAAATCGATTCGAAAACTGTTCTGCCTCAAGGAACAAGTGTCTAAGCGTAAAAATATCGATCTTTGACCCGCTCAATGATCTTCAACGAAATTTGAGGTATCGTCCATACAAAAAATCTATTTTCGGCCACTTTTGCAACAAATTTTCAAACCTCGATCAGTAAAACTATCTTTTAAGACTCTCAATATAGATAAAAATATTTTTTGCCGAAAAATTCAGAACATTTATTAGAAAAGTGTTCAGCCTTAAAGAATAAGCGTCTAAGTGTAAAAAAAAAGATCTTTGGTCCACCCAGCGATCTTTTCAACCTGCCCAGTTTTCCGCGTCGGATAAAGTTTGACGTCCCTTCGATACAGGAAATTTCATCATCATCACTTCTGCATCAAATTTTCGCCGCTCGATCGCTCAACTGACTTTTATGCCCACAATACAAATAAAAATACGATTGCAACAAAAATGTAACAAAATCGATTCGAAAACTGTTCTGCCTCAACGAGCAAGTGTCCGCGCGTAAAAAGATCGATCTTCGCCCGTCGACCGTTTCTCACCACGTACTTCATTTTTTCCGACCCAAAAACCGTCAAAGTCGCTCGCGACTTTCAGCCGCCCGTTGCCGATCTGACATTGACCGTTCGACGTTAAATGTCTCCGCGTCGAGCCCGGCAAAAAAAAAACCCGTCGGGTTTCTATCTCGCGATCTCCATCGGGCCCGGTGAGTAAAATATCACGAACAACTATGTTGCAGAGCGAGAGAGGGCGAGAGAGAGAGAGATCGGGGCGAGTCACAGATTGAAACAGATTTGCGATTAAATTCCAGTCGCCTCGGTGCAACTGCGCCGAGAGTGCTGCCCGTTGTGCCGCGAGCCCGGAGACTCGAGCGCGCCGGAGACTCTCTCGATGTGTCTTCGAGTATGTCTCTTTTTATTCTGTCCCCTCGGCCTCTCGCTCCCACTCGCCGCGAGCCCGATCTCTCCTACCTGCCGTCTCACTCCCTCACCCGCTGGAAACCGGTTTTCCATACGTTTAATTTCACGCTAACGTCGGGGCAATTCAGTTTACACGGATACTCCCCATTTTCTATATACCTTACGCCGACCCGCCGCTGGTTCCCAGGAGCATGGCTAGTAGTCAACTAAACAAGTAGACAAGCACGCACCGATCTCGTCCTGCACACCACAACACTGCACATACACATATACACTATATATACACATATATATATATAGTACATATATCTATCCATATAGGTATATATATTTATATATATAGGGGAGACCGGGGCAAAATGGCACAGCGGGGCAAAACGGGTCTGTGAGAGCAAAACTCAATTTTCCAATAATTTTTCGATGGCCAATTTTGTCCTAACGATACATCCAGATTTTTAAACCCGTTTTCAACCACGTATCACCATCAAAAGTTATTTCAAAGTTGTTGGAGAATTGCGTTTTATCTCATTATCCCGTTTTGCCCCGGTGTGCCATTTTGCCCCGCGATCCCCTATATCTATATCTATATATCTATATAGATATTGATATATATATACATCTATATATATCTATATATATAGATAGATAGATAATGTATGTATTTTATGTACATACATATGTTGTGTATATGTGGGTATGTTTATATGTGTATGTGTGTATTGGTCGGCAGCAGAGAGATTAATAATCACTGGTCACCTTCGACTCTCGGCCTTCCGAGTATCGGCGTGCGAAATTTTCGCGGCTATTCGAGGCACGCGAACTCTCTACCGTCTTCCTACTTCGTTGCTCCGCGCATCGGAACCGATATCGGACTCGTCCTCCCGACCCGTAAACGATTTTACACGCGACACGGACGACTGGGATCCGAGCAGTTTTTCCTGAAGCGACCTATCGACGGGCGCGAGTTTAACGACGAGAGGGTTCTTCTAATCTGTTCCGTGTTTCACGCTGGCGATCCCAGTTCGCACTTAGGGAATATCTTTGTTGCTTTCGTGGTCGTGGGCTTTCTTTTAAGTTTGTTGTTATAGTTGTTTTAGTGATTGTATTTGATTTGTCGAATGGTGCGAGAAAATGTCACTTTTTTGGCTTTTTGCGATGTTCTTCTGAATCAACTTTTTAAGTTTTATGAAACTTGGTTGTTAGCGAAATTTTTATGATTACATGTGAGCGGTCGAATATCGCAAAAATCTCACTTTTTTCGTCCTTTCGTAAATCGTTCTTTTAAATCGAGTTTTATAAAAGTTTCGTTTATTCTTTTAGTTTATTTTAGACATTTTGCTTCCGGATCGATAGTTTTACTTCTTGATTTTTTATTCTTTAGTTTTCATCACTTTTGAGTTTGGACACAAATGTTGCACTCGTTGACGTTTGCACTGAGTTCTCGAGTTCGCTCGTTCGTCAATTTTCGATGCCTCTCTCTCGGTGGATCTTTATTTTTAGTCTCCGCGCTCGAGCTTCCACGAGGAGTCACACACGCTCGGTTATAACGCCGATGCCGCACATCATTATTTCGGTAGCCGCGAAGTTCCTCGTTTCTCTCGCACTTTCGGTCGGTCGCGGATTCGGCGATAATATCGATGGCAAATTTTCGTGCCTCGCGAGCACGTGTCAAACGTCAGACGGAAATACGTCGCGAGTGTCAACGTGACTCCCGACTTCCGTTCGAACTATTAATAGTCCCGTTCGCTTCCGGGTTCCCCGAACACTTGACCAACGAAACTCAAATAAACGTTTGTGTGTGCGCGTTTTTTTTTTCCTTTTTTTTCTCTTCGGGTTTCACTGTTATAATTTTTCCGGTTGTAACTTACGCAGCGATAAGATTTATTCTCTCTCGTGTCTGTTCTTTTTTTTTTTTTTTTTTTTAATTCCACGTACTTTAGGCGCTCGCGTACACCCTCCTCCTATTCGCGGCTATCGTTGATGACAATCTTTACCGCACCTGTCATCCGTCGTCGCGGTTCGTTTACCCGCGTCGCCTCGACTCACCTCGTCGCGTTTCACCAAGTCGACATTTACCGCCGAAAAATGTATCACACTTTTTTTTCGTTCCTTTTATTTTTTTATTTTAATTCTCTTTTAAATCTTTATTATTAATTTACCTGACGACAGATTTTTTTCTACGCGACATTTTCGAGAATAACTCGAGCTCCGTGCATCTTTACACATTCCCCACAGTCATGCAAAGTTTACCGAAAATTTCTCTCAGAGTGAAAATATCCCGAACAAAAAAAATAAAGAAAAATCCAATGTTTCGCGAATTCGTTTCGTTCTCGCGAAATCGCACGTCGAAGTGACAGTATTTACGATTAAAAAAAAAAAAAACTTTTTTTTCTCGATCGCGCTGTCACTCGCGCTCGCCACTCGTGTGCCCGCCAGAGTCGCGAGGGTCACTTCGACGTGATTTTTCGGGGATTCCCCGTCGCACGTAAAACCGTCCCGCGGCACAGTCCGATTCGTCTCGTCGCTCTGTTTTTGTTTTGATTTTTTTCCTCCAACGTTTTTTTCCATTTTTTTGTTTCTTTTTTTTTTCTGAAACTCACCTGCAGAATGTATCCTCTAGTGTAATCCTCGTGGTTCCAGCCGAAAGCGGCTAGTAGTCGTGTCACTTTCGCGTGCGGCAACTGATTGAACAACTGATCGAGTAGAATCTTAAGCCTTATGGGTAGCGCGAGTGAGCCGTAAAGGACGAGGGATGCGACGTCAAACACGGCCGTCGGCTCGACAGTCTCTGAAGCCGGTGGCCTCTCCTCCTTCTCCGCAACATCGCCGGCTCTTTCCCCACCACCGCTTGTCCCGACGTTGCCACCACGGTCGCGTAGCTTTACCCTCCCTACGGCGCTTTTGTCCTCCCTACCAGGACGTCGTGGGCCGGAGGCGACATCCCCACCACCGTCCCCGCCGCGGACGGTGGCACATCCACCGCCTGTTCCGTGCTGCTCCCGCTCCCGCTCCCGCTGCTGCTGTTGCTGCTGCTGCTGCTGGTGGAGGCTTGACAGTCGCGCCAGCGCTGCAACACACGTAAGAGCGAAAAACGTTAGCGTGTCGCGCTCTCTCCATTTTACCAGCTTTGGCCACTCCAAACACACACACACATATATGTATCTATCTACGTATCTATATATGTATATGTATATGTATAGTATATGTATATGTATATGTATATGTATATGTATATGTATATGTATATGTATATGTATATGTATATGTATACGTATATGTATATGTATATGTATATGTACATGTGTATGTATATGTATATGTATATGTATATGTATATGTGTATGTGTATGGGGATGGGGATGGGGATAGGCATGGGTATGGGTATGGGTATGGGTATGGGTGTTTATTATATATATGCGCGGGTGACGGCGGAGGAGACTCGCACGCCGGCGTCGAGTCACCGCGTGTTTCGGGGTGGGGGTAGAGCGGCGACTCGGACGAAGCGACAAGGACGAGGAGAGCGACTGCGGAGGACGTTGCGCGACTCGTAGCCCACCGACGCCTCCCACTACCCGGGCTCTCTCTTCGTCGCGAAGAGACGCGTATCCGTGGCCCTGCGGTCGCTTCCCCCACCCTCGGCCGGCTACTCGTCTCTCCGCTATCTTGTACGCGCTGTGTATAGATGTATAGATATAGAGGGTGTAGATACTCCGGAGCTACAGATACATTTTATTTTTTATTATTTTTTTTTGGTCTTCTTCTTCTTCTTCTTCGTGTTCCCTTCTTTGCCGTCACGGGGAGAGATACGCGAGAAAAGTCGCGATCGACAGAATCCACTGGCCGTATACTTATCCCCACCACCGGGCGCTGCTCTCTCGGGCGCGCGACGTTTCCAACCTCCCACCGTCCCTCCGCCCCCGCCACTGGGACCGCGGACGGTCGCGCGGAGGTGCTCCCGAGGCGTCGCGATCCCTGAGCCTCTCCCTCCCCCACTCTATTGGCACAGCTCGCCGCGCCGGTCGTCCTATGGCTCGTCGTCGCCGTAAACCCGACAGGCGATACCCGAGCTTGATCCATCAACCTGCTGCTGCCGCCACTGATACACGGGATTCTAGCGCGTTAGACGGCGGCCGCTCCGGGGATCGCGACGCTCCGAGCCGTTGCGATAGGCGGGAAGCGAGAGGGAGACGGATTGACGGTGGAAAGATTGGTTGGAGTATTTTTTTCTTTTTTTTTTTGGACGTGTCGGAATTAGGTTTTTTTTTGGGTTTTCTGAGTCGTTTGGGAGAATTGGAGATGGTTCTTTTTGTGGGCTCTTGGTAGTTTGGTTGGCCGGTGGACTGATGATAGTTGGTCGAAATTGAGACTATTCAAATTATTAAGATTGATTTGGACTATGTTTTACGTCTCGATAGGCTGATTTGAGATTTCTGAATAGTCTTTTTTTGTACTCTTCATAGTCTGTTTTGAGAGCTTCGAGTAAGTTCTATTTAGGACCTCTCAAATAAGCTGTTTTGAGAGCTCTGAATAATCCTTTTTCTGATCTCTTGATTGACTGATTTGGGAATTCTGAATAAGTCGTATTTGTGATTCCTCAATAGTCTGTTTTAGGAATTCTGAATAAGTCCTATTTACGACCTCTCAAGTAGGCTGCTTTGAGAGCCCGAATAATTCTTTTTCTGACCTCTCGATAGTCTGTTTTAGGAATTCTGAATAAGTCCCATTTGCAAACTCTGTATAGTCTGTTTTGGGAATTCTGAATAAGTCCTATTTGTGATCTCTCGACAGTCTGTTTTAGGAATTCTGAATAAATCCTAGTTACGACCTCTCAAGTAGGCTGTTTTGAGAGTCCCGAATAATCTTTTTTCTGACCTCTCGATAGTCTGTTTTAGGAATTCTGAATAAGTCCCATTTGCAAACTCTCTATAGACTGTTCTGGGAATTCTGAATAAGGCCTATTTGTGGCCTCTGAAAGACTGTTTTCAAAGCTCCAATTAATCCTATTTCTGATCACTCAATAGTCTATTTAGAAAGCCCTAAATAGTTCTGTTTTTTACCTCTCAATAGTCTGTTTTTAGATCTCTGAATAGACGTTCTGGTGACTTCCCTATAGTCAACAACAACTCAGTGACAGCAGTGACAACAACAGTATAGTAAAATTACAACTCTGAAAGTCCTTTCCATGACTTCTCTATCGGGTGTTTTGAAATCTCTGAAAATACCTTTCTGTGACCTCTCAATAGTTCTTTTTTCCACCAGATACTCATAGTTCCCCACCTCAGCCCTCAAAATGGACTATTTACGGAATTCTTGGTCCTATTTCCAAGACTATTCAGACATTTAACTATAGCAGAAGTGCCAAAGAGTTCAAGTGTTTATTGTCCACTTCTTGCATTCAATTCCGCCACAACACGTGGCTCAAGACAAACGTTTAATTGTCCACTTCTTGCATTCAATTCCGCCACAACACGTGCCTTAAAACAAACGTTCAATTGTCCTTTTCTTGATCGACATGATCGATCATTCGTCATTGAAGTTCTATCGCGTCTCCAGATTTTACAAAGCGCGGACAGACAAGTAAGAAAAAACATTGCCCAAATGTTTGTTTCTCTGACGATAATTTCAGACAATTGCGTAACATATATATTGTTTTTTTTATTAAATCGGATTCGCTGATTAAAGGAAGGGTTAACGATCGCAGTTACCTTCGGCGAGCCCCGCAGCACCGCGGCGCATACGCGAAAGCGCTTTCCCCTGCGATAATCGTCACGCTTTTCGCGCGTCCACCTTATACACCATGCGCCGTTTCGTCCGTCCGCGCACGCCGTACGCACCGAACTCGACGAACCTCGTCCGACGTATCGCGCGCTATCCGTTTTCTATCGACCTTAATTCTAGCACCGCAACAAAGTAACCGAGAAAACTCGTACCAGCTCTCATGAAAAATTAATGAAAGACGCCCCGAGACGATATATAAAAAAAAAACTTAGAAAAAAAAGAATAACGATTAGACATCCCTAATATCCATCTCGGCAGAGTCGTTAATGCGACTTTCGCACGTCTCGGGATTATCATTTTGAGAGATTGAATCTCAGGCCTCGCTGGGAAATGACTGTTATCCGTAACATTCTAGATCGTACTTTACACATACGTACGCGAGGAGAGCACAAGCGGTGCCTCGCGAGCCGAGATGCGATCATCACTCATATCGCTCGGGCGACGATGGGAAAGTTGCCCCGCGTGCGCCTCTCCGGATCCATTACCTTCGAGTACGTCAGCGTTCGCTACACGTCCACTTGTATATTCAATTTTTTTTTTTTTTTTTTTTTTTCAATTTCTTCGATCAGTTTTTTTTCCTTCGTCTTGCACGGTACCGGGCGAAGCGTACAGCGTGGTCCACCTCGATCGATAGGATTGTAAGAGGAAGGCGTTCTGAGTCGATGGATAGAGAGCGAGAAAAAAAAGGATCAGGATGAATATGTATATGCTCTGGGCTGATGTTAGCGGCTGTTATTGTCATTATACACAGCATGTGTATATATATATATATATATATGAAGCGGCGGCGTCGGCGTCGTCTGCGTCTGTCGGGACGCAGAACTAAGGGGTCCACCGAAACCTCATCCGCGCAGCGGTCCCAGCGTGGGCTCAATAGAAATCATGGAGTCATCCCGATTGGGCGCCACTTGTCATTAATGACTTTACGATTTTTTTCGATTTAATTAAAGCCCGATGACGATCTTGCCACCTAGAGTGGTTCCTCTGTCGATCGGCTCACAAACGGGCGTATGTGTACACGTATGTATGTATGTGCGTATACGGGGAGGAAGCGGAGAGTACCTGTTATGCCGAAGGACCGTCGTACGGAACCTCCCGACGATCGTATCTGTCGGAGTCTCGTCGAGTGTTCCTAAGAGATTTTTATCACCGGAGACTCCGCGAGAGCTCGGAAATGGGGCTGGAACTTATCGCTGGACGGTAGTCATTAAATCTGGCGACGCTATGTCATTTTTTGTATTCGCGATTTTTTTTTTTCAATTTTTTGGAATATGTTTCTTAGTTAGAAAAACTGTGGAAGTGGACTTGATTTTTTGTTCCAGGAAATAAGTGAATAATTAGATAAATAAATAGAAGTGGTGGGGGAATTTTATATTGGCCAGAATGTTTAGATGAGTAAGCGGGTGTTTGCACATTTTTTGTTTGTTATCTTTTGCCCAATGTGACATCGACCGGAGTCTTTCAGCTCGTGTAGCTTCTGCTTGTCTGCTTGTCTGTCTTTACACAGTTTATAAATAATTTCGTAAAATCGGAATACGAAGCTCCGTGAAAATAACTTTGTTGAATAAGCGACAAACTTGTTTGTTAAGGTTTAATATACGAATCTGCCTTCTTATTTCCCGTGTCACTAACGATTTTAGTTTGTACTTTTTTTTGTAAGACTAGAACCGGATGGAGCGATCAGAAAATAAAAAAAATAAAAAATTGTGGACGTTTGTTGACAATAAGTTGTTTTAAAAAGTAAAAACTTTTTTTACTGCGTAAAGAGTGTGAGTCCGATGGTGTACTGACTTATTTTGGGTCGAGTAAATACGACTACGTGCTGTTGACTATGTTCAGGATTTCTATTATTGTGTGCATCGGAAATTTGTCTTTGGATCTTACATTTGGAAATCGGCTATTGCATAGGCTTGCAATAGTTTTTAGCCGTATTTGCACGAACTCTGAGATTGTTGATATGTTCCTTTATCGGTATTATTCTGGAGGTTTCGTATAGTACCAGATTCGAAGAATTGTCAAGGGCGTAAATCAAATAAATCAAATAAATCAAATAAATCAAATAAATCAAATAAATCAAATAAATCAAATAAATCAATACATTATTTAAATCAATTACTAAATAACCGAATCATTACCGGCGACATCTGCATTGTAAACTGCTAATGAACCGGCAAACAGCGAAAATAACATTCCTTTCCTTGCCGGGATTTTCGTTCGATGGTACAAAAAAAAATCAGAAAAAACCGTCGCATTAAAAACGAAAGCAGGACAGGGAAAAAATTAGGAAGGCGCGCAAATCCCCGAGGGTATCCGGGCCGAGGGATGAGTGGACAAAATCGTACATTTTTGTTTCCACCCCCGCGCTTTAGTCGCGTAATAAACAAACGGTATTAACGAGGGTGTATAGCCATGTAGCGCGCTGCATGGAACAGCGGCGATGTGCGGTGATGCTGATGCGGCTGGTGGTCGACGCGTTCACCCTTCCGCCATTTAGGGGATTGGTCAGCATTCAGGAGCACGCAACCTCCCCGCGGCGGCGTACTGCAAGTACATACACGGTACCAACCATACATGCCGCATATGTGGAACGGCGCTCGGTCAATCCGAGGTGGACAGGGCGGATGAGCTACAACAACGGGGGATGAACGCGTATGTGTCCACATACATACATACATACATATGTATGTATAAAGACATATATAT
>JAPYZC010004804.1:0-30518 GCA_030522665.1 Ichneumoninae sp. A BG-2022a | reverse complement strand
TTCGATGTTTTGGAACATTCTGAACACGTTTTCATTAAAATCTCGAAAATTTTTTTTTTCACCATCACAAAGCTTCCTCTATGAGGAAGCAAAATTAATTATTTATCGAACTAAATATACTATAGTATGGACATTGAGCGATGCACAGATCATTAATCTGTCTATTACGACCAAAAACTTGAAGCCCAAATCCACTATTATTTTTTATATTTTTTTACGAGCTGTCATCTAAGTTTTCTTAGGTCTGACAAAACTCAATTTAGCTCACGGTCCAACACAAAAAGTTTCGAAATTTATGCATCACAAACCTCTGAGAAATCGATCGTGGCTCACTGTGCCCCGTGACACATTGTACCCCACTCTCCCCTATTGTTACAATCGTGATATTCGTACGGTATAACAATAATTGCACTGAAAAAAAATTTGCTTGCGGGCTGCCAAAGAAAAAAATGTTTGTTTCAATTTTACTCCCAATTCATAAAATTCCGTATGATATTGAAACAACGACAGCAAGACTGTCAAGGCGACGTGTTATTGTTTCAATTCGGTATGAAATTGTACGAATTCAGAGTAGAATTGAAACCAACTTTTTTACTTCTTTGGCAGCAAATTTTACTTGAATCAACGATATTTTTTTTCAGTGTGGGTTGAGGAGTTCGCAGAGTTGTTGTTAGGTCGATGTCTTTACTGCAAATGCGTCATCTCGCCCAATGATGACCATTCGATTCCGCGATGTCTACCTTATCACAAGGGTCGTGGTAAAACCTCCCTGGCGGGCCCTCGAAGGCCTCTTTGTCCCCCTAACGAAAGGATTGACGTCGTGAATGCCGTCGTCACTTCGCTGTCGCTAAGCGGTCGACGATTGCATTGCGTTCCCGTATACATATTATTTCGCGTTGAAACGTTTGTTATTGGGCTAAGCACCTCCGCCACATTGAAGAAAACGCCATCGTCCTGTTTCGGCCGGAAAAGACGGTCCGATAAATCCGCCAAAGACCCTATCTTGTGTGTGTTGAACCGTGGCACACGATAGACGTGCGAGATTCGTCGTAATTTCATCGGGAAGTGAAGATGTCGGTGTAAATACCGAAAATCATTTTGCCAAAAAAAATGTATCAAAAGACATTTTTATTATTGTTAATGCCAGTGACTCGTGTTTTTAGAAAAACCAACTGGTATCGAATTCGTAGTCATCGCAAAAAGAATACATGGAAATATGGGGTCCGCAACATTGGTTGGACATTTATATGGATTTTTATGCAAAAATTTCAAGGTCGTTCTGCAACATTATTTCTCCGTGTTTTATATCGACCCCTGATAGCTCGAAGAAGCAGTTTCGACAAACCGCCGTATATCCTGTCTGCTGTACATTTAATTCCATAAACGACGATAGGCACTCGGGTTTTGCCAAGGTTAACGTCGTGAACCAAATGCGATTCCCAAAATTGTAAATAAAGACTAAAGTTCATCGCATATCGATTGAAGACTGCCCTCGGATGTGTACTTCTTCGCCGTGGGTCGCGAATTCGACACTTTTTTACTCCCACTGCCGACAAGGAATGTTTGATACGAAATCCCACGCCTGAAACTAAAAAGACACAATTATTTCCGTTAAGTATAATTTACAAAATGATCTTCAGCGTCCTGGTTCTCACACCCTGATAGAAAAACGTGCCGTCAAATGGGTATCTTACCATTGGTACCGCTAGCATTCCGTCGCCGTGCCGTCATTTTTCTATCCGGGCAGTTGTATTAAATCGGTACAATTAATAATTAATCTCTTCGGCAACACTCGCTTTATACATTAATAAAATTACAATATTCCTCCACGGAAACGGAAACGTTTCTGGTACACCCGTCGGAATTGCGAAATTACCTTTGCTTCCGGCGATGTCTTTCACGTTCGTGTTGGTAGCGGGAGCTCGGAACATTTCTCTCCGACGATGATCTCTTGGATCTCGCTGCCGACACGGAGGGGAGGGAAGCAGCCTCTCCAGTCGCATCAAGAGAGAATTCGTGACGTGCTGATGCGCTCATCTTCAGACGAGGGTTGCGCGCGTATGCAACATACTACCCAAGCTTAACGTGCATTGTCGCAAGGGAGATAGAAATCGAGTGAGCAGCAAGACGAGAAAGCCGGTGAAAGAAAAACGTAAATAAAAAAATGAACGAGAAGAAGAACAAAAATAAGAAGAAAAAAAAATACACACACACACGCACGACATTGACGAGGGGTCTCGCAGCCCCCGAGAGAGTGGAAGCCACGGGGGATATTCCGTGTGCCAGCCGGTGGGGTCGACGGCCATCTTGCCTCGAAAATTATTATAAGAAAAATGGAAGTCGCCGAGGTTGCCAACGAGGGGGATGTGCCGGTGGGCCGGATGGTGCTTTAGCATCCAGTAGTAGTGGTAGTAGCGGCGGTCTGGCTGCCGGCATTGCGAACGGGAGTAAGAGCTAGTGATATATATATATATATATATATATATATACATATATATATAGATAGAGGAGAGAGAGAGAGAGAGAGAGGGAGAGATAGGTAGATAGGTAGGTAGGACAAGAGAAATTGAGGATGGGAAAAGTTGCTACCGCCTGTGCCGAGGGTGGTTGGAAGAGAGGAGAACTGAGAGCAGACTGACGGCTAGTCGCGTCCATGCACAAATTCTCGCTGAAGGGCCTTTTAGCCCTAATTGGCTGTCTGAATCGATATCACTCTCAGCACTCGCTCGCCCTTGCTCGCTCGCTTGCGAGTCTACTACTGAGCGCTCGCCGACTGTGAGGAATATTGATATCGCCCGCGGTACGCTTTTCTCCCCACCTCTGCGGCCGATACCGCCGAGCGGCGATGCGTCCGCGATGGACGGAAGAACGAAAGTGTGAGGCTGTGTACAGAGATCTATGCATAGTACGAACGGGACAATACGCGCTCTCGCAAATAGATTCACCTGTCATTTATCAAATCTGCAATATAATATTCGTTACATTAACTATATATTAATAGATTTCATGTCAACTGAACACTCGCAGATTAATTCTGAGATCCTTCTATTTTACTATTGTATGAAACACATTCGAGCTAATATGTATATATTATAATATGTATATAGGTATATAGCGATGGCCCAATGCTGAAAGGGCGAACAGACTATGCTTATACACAGCCGATGTGTCCTTATGGAATTAGGCCATCGATATATATATATATATATACATATGTACCAATGCTTCTGGTGACTGGCGCGCTCCCATCAAGAGTCTCCAAAATACTTCAAATAATCAAAGCCTTGACAGGAGCCCAAGGGGACTTGGAATAATCAGCCCGCGTCTCGATCTCCCCCGCCACTATAAGAGGACTTGGAATATTTTAGCCGAGGGCGAGGGTCAGCTTCATCGAGCGGGGGAGACTCCGTGTATCATGAAGCTGACTTTTCCCCAAACGATAAGGGGTGGGGGGAGGGGGGGTCACCTACATAGAAAGGGTCCTCCCTCTCCGTATAGTGAAACTGACATCCACGATTCTTAACACGACGACGGTGACGGCAGTGACAAGATTTTTTGTATATTATGAAGAGATATCTTTATACATTATATAAGTCTCGCTGCAGTCGCCGTCGCCGTATACAAAAATAGAGGGAGAGGCCCTGATTGTTCCAAGTCCCTCTGGATGGCCCGTCCACGCGAGCGGCAACAACCTCAAGTACATGCATACACAGATAAAAAAATATCATTGAATCACGTAAAATTTGCTTACGGACTGACAATGGGGTAAAAACGCTGTCGTTGTTTCAATATCATATGGAATTGTAAGAATTGAAAGTAGAATTGAAACAAACATTTTTTTCTTCGGCAGCCCGCAAGCAATTTTTTTTTTTTCAGTGTATATATCACCAATCTAGTTACTAGTTAATATAAACAGATTCCATTCGGTACAGAGCAAAGGAGAGAGATCCGTCGTGTGGTCTATGATGTAACTGGCCGATCGCCGAGAGCCGAAGCTATAGCAGCTGCTTTAGTGCGAGGTGGTGTTCCTGTGGGAAGAGCAAAGAGGCTTCTAAGCCATCAGCGCGATCGAACATCGAACCGACAGGCCGCCATTGGTTCCAGTTGTATGGACGGACAGATGGATAGATAGATCGAGAGCCGAAGTAGATAGACGTGAATGACACTGGCGCGGACCCCGAACCCACTACCTCTCAATCGAGTACACACTCGTATTCCATTTACGCGTGACGAAGCAGCCTACTCGACTTCACTCGACGCAACGATGAGCTTCTGTCTGTGCGTTCGAACGCCTATCGATTTGCGATATAAACCGCGCGAGCGAATAGTGCACACACAAGCTCAATCGCACACTTACGACTCGTGGAGCAGAATCTGCGGTCGTAATTAAAAAAGAATTTATTTTATTTTTTCTTTCTTTTTGTCCTCTCTTTGTTTGGCGAATAAAATATAGCGCTAGTAAACGGAATGGCGTAATTGTCGATCGATTGGGAATTTCACGGAGAATACATTTATTTTCGGGCCTTCGCAAAATGGCTCGGTTATATCCGTGACTACGTATGCGTCAAATGGTATGCTTAGCGACGGGTTCGATCCGATTCTGATAGTATAGTATATGCTTACCAGCCGGTGTGCCGATAATAATAGCGCGGGCGATCTAACTCGGCTGATCATCCAGATCATGCAGCGTTCATCCCTCGCTGGTACGTACCTCGATATTACGCTAAACTCTACTCGAGCCCGACAACGACACGACGCCCACTGTCTCCTATACCCACCCCCTTCCCCCTCGTAATCGCTCATAGACTACTGATTCCCGAGGCTTTCCCACGCGGCTGCAGGCCCGAAGATAGGCACTGTAATAGCCATTCGATGAGATCAATGAGACCCCAACCGACGAGGGATAGAGAGGGGGCTCCGATCATTCAACCCCTCAACGATCGAGCTAGAATGGGAGAGGTTTTTTGGTGAGGTTTTCAGTTACGAAAGGCCCCCCCCCCCCCCCATACAGAACCCCCCAGAAAGAAAAGCGTGTCGTCACATTGGACTTGCCCCGCCAACACAATGCAGACATTTGTGTCCGCAGGTGACGATATTGCGATGCCATGGCGTTTTGATACCGGAAGCTGCTTGCACAGTTCCAGCTCGCTGAGAAGCTGCACGCCGAGATCGTGGAGCTACACCGCGAGCTGGAACTGTGCAAGCAGCTTCTGGTATCCAACCGCTGTGCCGTCACAATACCTTCACCTGCGGACACACATGTCTGCATTGTGCCGACAGGGCGTGGGTTCCCGCGTTAGTACCGAGCAGATCCCGTGCCATCGGTTTCCCACGTGGGACTTCTGCAAGAGATTTTTCGATGCGAAGTGGTATTCCGTTCTATGATGAGTCGAATAAAAAAATTGTTCAGAAAAAATACCAGTATGGACAACCATCACTAAATGAAGCCAATGTGGCGCAATATTAATATAATAATAATTGTTATTAATAATAATAATTATTATTATAATAACAATATAAACAATATTAATATTATTAATATTGGCGACATGTGAGGCGTATGTCGCAAATATTGCATCAACTGATCCGTATATTATATTTTATATTTTATATTTTATCCGATGGTTCTAATGACGGCTTCGAGCGCAATCCGATGTCGCTTTTGGTGACTCGCACCAAAAGTGGCACCGGATTGCGATTAAATTACAGCGGCGTGCGAAGAATCTCAGAAAGAAAAACGTGCCGTAACGACAGACACGCCGTGCCGGCCCAATGTAGATATATGTCCGCACGTGACGATATTGTTACGGCACGGCGTTTTGATATCAGACGCTGCTTGCACAGTTCCACCTCGCTGTGGAGCTTCGCACCGCAAATAGTAAAGGCAGATTCTGGATTTAGCACGCTGTGCTGTCACAGTTTCGTCAAGTGCAGACTCACATATCTGCATTGCGCGCGGCACCGAGTAGACCCGGTTTTTCCAGTTACGTTTTTACTGTCGAAACAGCCGTGCGATGATTTTTCATCGATTACAATATTTTCCGGCGAACCTGTCATCGACAGGATTGAGGTCCAAGAGTATCCGCGACAGTCTCTTGTGACGGTCACTACGCGACACTTGTGTAGATATCGTTAATTTCTTATATTACTTTCCCTGATAGCCACGCGCCACGAAACGGACGCATTTGGTGGCGCGTGGCTATCAGGTCCCGATCGAGGAAGTTTGTATCAGTGAAAAAAAAATCGAAATTTTTATGAAAACGTATTCAAAATGTTCCAAAACATTGAAAAATTTGAAACTGACATCATAAAAATGTCCGGATGCGTGTGTGCACGTGCGTACGTTTGTGTGTGAGAGAGAGGAAGTCAAATTCTTCTCTAATCCAAAAGCCAAAAGTACCGAAAAATACTACCGAACATTATGAGGAAGCGGTATGAAAATTTCCATATTCAACTTTTTTTTCTACGAGGATTACTAACCTCAATTGTGCACAAAATCCGTGCGAGGTGATCCTTTGCTTACACCGCTTACGCCGCTCCAACAACAAAGAACAAATTGTATATCATAATATTTCTTCTCGATGTCACGATTGACTTCACGATGGAAGCAATCGCAAAGACGCTTATACGCTTTGTCAACTCCACTTTACCCAGTACGATCATTATTTGTGTTAAAAAAGCGCGTCGACAACAACAAAAAATAAAACACCTCCACTCGTAAGCACGATGTCGTTGCGATCGATCTCGAAAACGACCAAACTCTAAAGAACGCATACACTGTTGCCCCTTGGGCGTGAAAGTTTTTTTTTTTTTTTGCCCAAACACACGTAATTTGCAAACGTCTCGAGCGTGTAACTCGTGTTTTGCGGTGTAAAAAATAAGAAGATCGAAAGGAGAATGACTAATGAGGAAAGCTCCTTAACGTTTCTTCGGTTGAAATTCCAAACTCGATCCCCATTGGGTAGTTAGGACAGTCCCTCCACCCAACTCGTGCTTGACTACATATAGGATTATCACGCGCTCTCACTCTCCCGTCTTCGCTAAGATGCGAGTGTTCCGGGAGCAGTTTGTCAGTAATTAGTTGTAGAGTTTCCGTATACCCCTCGCTGATATCCTGCATTGCTCGGTAGAGACGTACCAGATGTACTGCACACCGTGTTAATATTCACAGAATTTCGCCCGTCTTGATAAGGATACACGCGACATCACCGAATAATATTATACCGAACATATATCTCAATCTCGCATAACACTGTGAAATACCGTGCGTACATACCGCATCGATGTGCCGGGATGCGGGCACATCGAATACCGTCAAGTTATAACACATCCTCATTCGTTCGCCGGAAGTACCTACGAAAGACTTATCGGGCTCGTTTCACAAAAAGGTCATGAAATATCAATTCGAACACGGTTTGCGCGTTCGATATGTCGCGTACTCGATAACGATTAAAAAAATGTCTATTGGGATTTCGCGACATATCGAGAAGCTGGAAGTTATAACAATGTCGTCAAAATATTAAATTACATTAATTAAACTCGAAGATATGAATGAGCTATCTCTCGTCTCCAATTATTCCCGTAAATATATCAGAAATGCATAGAAGTCATATACGATTTGAATACAGCGCAGTTACACGATTGATTCACCGCGAGGTTTACGCAAATAGTTAAGCCGTGCGCGCGCGTTTCATTAACGATGCGAAAAGCAGCGTTTGTCGGGTTTCGAGCGTGGTCACTGTGCCGTGTTAACGCACAATCGGAATATCAAAACCAGCAACATGTCCATGGGAAGGAGGGAGGAAATCCATTCGTTCAATATCCTCCCTATTGTTACGCAATTGCATAGGCTACCTGCATGGGTGGGGAAAAACGATGAACTTGTTCACCGTTTCATTGAATCTGAACAGAACGGCTTTGAAGCTTCGGTTCAAATAATAATAGTCAATATTACACTACCTACAAGTAATAAATGAAGTGCACAGGTTTTTTTTTTGCTGTTTCATGTTTCGAATTGGATTTTTTTTTATTAAAGGAACAAGACAAAGCTTAGCTCTTCAGTTCCTCCGGGAAAATAAGGTTTTTTTTGTTTTGTTTTCACAGACATATGTACGGGGTTGACAGCTTGTCTCGTGGGAGACTCTTTTTGGGCCCACGCATCTAACAGAAACTATAATATGGGATAAATAATAAGATTTCACATTTTTTGTCTTCTTTTTCTCGGTAATTGGCGCGAGCCCAATTTTACAATGATTTCCCATTTTTTTTTTGCTTTAGCTCCACACTCTCTCTGCCTCCCTGCCTCACACTCTCTTTTCTCGCTCGTTTTACATGTCTTTATGTTCGCTTTTTTAAAAAATTGTTCTCTCTCCCTACAAACACGCGCTTTGACTCTCTGCTACAAACGATCGACAAATCTTAACAGCACACCCTGAACATCGATTCACCTTCGCGTTGACGATCATTGCCGACCGTGGAAGATTTGCAAATTAACAATGAATCGAACGAATTCGATATTTTCTTGGTTTCGAAGAACCGGTAAACTCGAGATCTCGATTCGTCATGTTATACATAAATACAGTCATGAGATGTAACCAAAGAACATTTCACACACTATACCTCGTGCACATAGGACGGAAGGGCCCTCATTCAGTAGCCCATGACAGAGTGACCTAATTCAAACGAGTGTCATCGGAATAAATGTTACGTACAGGAATCAAAAAAAAAAAAAAAAATTACAAATCTTCCACGTTTACATTAATAACAGTAGTGTCTTAATATTTAACCGCGTGTTTAATAAACAGATATCCTAGCGTCTCCGTCGCTCAATAATCAATGCGAATCATCCGAAACACATTATCGCACAATTGAGAAACACTATCGGCTGTTTTCCCGAGACTCCGGATACATAACTATCGATCTCTTTCTTCCTATTCCACACGCTCTTTTGCAGATCCTAAAGGTTTACGATTTTTTTTACATCTTTTTTTCTTAAATTTTCTCTCCCTCTCTCTCTCTCTCTGTAATTTACATATCTTCAATTTGTTTAATGGAGAATTGTCGCCAATACAAAATTCGTGCCACGCGTGCGCCGTGATTCGCCGGACAGCGGCTACAGCCACCTCCCCCGAGAGATTTTCTTGAGTGACTTTTTTTTTCATTCATTGTTTCTTTTGATGACTTTGCCGCCGCGATGAGTTCTTCTTCCTTCATTCTTCTCATACTCCTTGTTGTTTCGAATAGATTTTATCACCGGCGCCGCATAGCACGCGTCACATCGGTCTGACCGATGTAATATTACAGGAGGGGAACGGGGATCGATGCCTCTCTCCACGCAGGACATCCCCGGTAATGTGGTTTGTTTTTTTTTCTTCTCACTCCATCTTCGTACGAAAAGTTGGTCGTACGTTATACTCTCACCCGGCTGGAACCACAAACCCTCTATCTCCTGACGCCGAGTTTCTCCCTCTCAGCCCGACCGCTATTCGCGGGTGTATACTTTTTTTTCACTTTCTCTTCAACCCCTCTCTCTTTCACTCCGTCTTCTCACACCGCTTGAAAACGATTCTAGCCTACTCGCTCATTCTCGCACTTCAACCGACAGCAGTTGAATTTAATCAACATACAACTTCCGATACAAAAAAAAAAAAAAAAAAAAAGTTAAAGAAAGAGAAACGCGTTCTACCCGCCGCGCGAATGAACGCCTCGAACACCTCCTCCTCCTTCCACTCAGAGGAACTTGACTATAAACAATAATTATTCCCCGACAAAACCGGGGAATTAAAAAAAAAATCATTCGAAGACGGAAAACCGAATCTCAACTCTCAAACATATTGTATTTGTTTTCCAGCCACGTTGGGCCCGGGCAACGACTAGAGTTTTCAAGAAAAAGTTCTGGTGCTACGGTAACGCGATATCGCGCATAACGTGTCTCGGATGATATCCGAGACTCGAGAGAAATTGTAAAGCTTTCGCCTTTCTCTCTCTCTCTCTCTCTCTTTGTTTCGTAACTCGAGTAGTTTCCAAGATTGCAATGCAGCCAACGCAGGAGCATGCTGGATTATCAGAAATGCGATTGGAGATGAGATTTAACGTAAAGTTCGCCAAGTTGTTTTAAGGGAGGTCTCCGTCTTCGAAGAATCTTGCTTGCTTTGAGCATCGCTAATCGATGCACTTTCCTGATGTTTTTTTACTTCATTTTTTCCTCCCTCTCTCTTTCTCTCTGCCTTAAACTCTTTCTCATCTCTACTACGTGCTACTTTTTTGTGTGCACTTGCGAGACTGCACAATCTTTATTGTTTCACAGCGAAGGGCTTTGTCGCGAGAGTCACGGGAACGCTGATACTCCATCACTGGAATATAGCGGGACGAGGCCCGAGCGTTCGCTCTCGATTCCGTTAAAAGTTAGTTCGGCGTTTAGGGAGGTACAAAGTTGCCGGTTACCTCGTTATGCAATATATCTCGCTCTTTCTCCCAGTCTGTTTACATAGCCAATTTCGTTTCGGCCTCGCTCGTTCCGCCGTGATTCTAAGCCGCTGTACAGTTAAAAAAAAAAAATGTTTAAATGAAAAATACAAATAATAATAATAATAAAGTCCCGCAAGGCATTGTGAAATATTTCAGACTCGATGACACTATCGCGAGATAGCCGGGGGGGGCTTCGAGTTCATCACGCGACTCGCGATATCACAGAATAATGGATTCGGATAAGTTGATAACAAAAAAATTAAATTTACATGAAACCGTGTGTGTGAGACTGGCAACGACCTTAAATTGTGTTTCTTTCATTATAGCGACGCAAATTCGAGACAGCTTCTCTCGTGATTTTTTTTTACTTTTCAAAATCTATTCCGATTCTCAATTTTTCTGTTACTATTTTTTTTTCTTCTGATGCCGACTCTAAAATGCTGTCGTTTGAGAAAGTCTCCGTGACTTTCAGTTACTTTTTTTCGTCAATCACTGCGGAAGATAGGGAGCCTTGTGACGGCGGATAGCCGCGTTACACGAGTAATCCGCGCAAATATTATAAATTCATTCTGTCTCCGCGACCATGTACATTTTTGCAAGGCATATCTGTCTCTCGATTCTGAGCTGAACGCCCGTAAAATTGTACTCGACGAAGTTCATCCTTAATCGGTGACACTTGCAATTTTTATGATTTGTTCTTTTTTTTCTTTCTTTTGTTTTAAAGAATATAATAAACGCTGAATTATTAATATACAATAAATGGTTGTTTTGAATCTACCAGCTGCTGTTCTCTCGATACGAGTTATCACGCGTCGTACATCATTCTCGCACCGATCCTAACAGCTCTCGGAGCAGTGTTCGTGTGTTCGTTGAACAAATCGTTACGGCACAGTCGGGAGTGACTCTCTCATTGCGACAGATTCTTTTTCATTAATAAATTCGTGTTCCGCGTGTAGATCGATCAAACGTTTTTCAAGAGGCATGCTCTTCTCTTGGATAACCTTTCGACTGACTACCGCTTGTGTTTACAACGCGCGCGCGCGCGCGTGTATGTGTGTTATGTGTGTGTGTGTGTATGTATGTATGTATGTATGTATGTATGTATGTGTGTAGCGCGCAAGGAGCGAGGAACGAGAAACGAAGACGGTCTTGTGCTTTCAAAGTTTTGTTCTGTTTCCAGCTTACGGACTCCGGAGTCCCAAACAGTTCTGCCTTCCTTTGTTTAACCAAGGAACAAGCAGAGTAGAGCTTCGAATTATTCGTAAGACAGTGCTGTGTTTAGACTCTTGGTTGAGTACTCTCGACAAATGCATAAGTTTAATTCTTCGAGGTGCCCTCGACTTTCATTGTTGAGAGTCTACCAGTCTGACCGAGCCTCGTACCTCGACTCCTTGCGCACCCTATATCTAAACGCTTACAAAATCGTCACACTCGAATTATATTCTCGAACGAAGCGCGTAGGTCCTCATTGATTGTTTCGCATCAGAAATAACAAAAGGATCCCTCGCGCTTCGATCTCGACTTTAATATCAAGACTGTTTGGCCCGAACGTTGCGCTCACCTCAAATTTTATCGTTTCAATAAATCTAGGTCACTGTTGGCTGGTGGTTTGATTTTCATTTGTCTTCGTATTAATGCTCGCCTGTTTTATTCTTCTTTCTTTACTTTTTTCCCAGTTTCCAAACCGTGACATTAATCTCGTTAACTTTATACAGCGGAACGATAAAATTCCGTTCGATCCGTAGACAATCGCGATTCCGTTTTGTTTGTTTCTATGGCCCTCTGTTGGTTCTGTTTTTTTTTTTTTTTTTTTTTTTTTTTTTTCTCTTACTTTGTTTACATTGTTAAAGACAAAGCTGTCACGGCTGCTGCGAAATATCTCGTAAGACTTTTTGGAATCGGTATTGTTTTATTATTATTTATTTTTCTACACAGTCAGCGTTTCGACTTTAATCATTAAATCTCAAACACGATTCCTTCGGTCTTTGATATATATCGGAGAGATATTGTTGCACAATCGTGAGCTTTTTTATTTGCCTTTCATTATTGAAGGCTTTCGTCTCGAGTCGCGTACGGAATGTCGCAGCGCCGTTACACCACCTTCTACAATATCGAAAAATTACGTTAAAACGCATTTACAATTATTTTACAAGGTCCGTCGGTCTCGAGTTCTCGGACATCGGAAAAAAAAAAAAAAAAAAAAAAAAAAAAAAAAACGTGAGATTGTGTGTGTCTGTCCCGCTCTCGATCAAGACATCGCGTACGATCCCCGGCGCGCCGCGCGATACCCACCAGCCAGTTGTTTATAAAAATAATTGTATAAAACTAGTCAATTTTACAACTCCTGACTCTCAATCACAGTACCGTAAAAAAAAATATCTTTCGAATTGTACCTCTTTCTTTTTTTTCCCACTCTCTCGAGTAGATATAAAACAAAACAAAAATGTGAACCGGCTCCCAATGAGGCTTAATTTAACAGAAAAAAAAATAGTTCTTATCGGTCGTTTCTTTTCCTTTTTTTCTTTTCATTTTAAACGTGATTTGAATCTCAGAGTTGTGTTATGACAGTATTGAAGAGCAAAATCAAGCCAAAATCAAACTATACGTTAGGCGCGAGTGGCGGAAAAGTTGCGATCGCATTGGAGGTCAAAAGACGTATTTTTCATCAAATGTTTTTTATTATTATTATCATTGTGTTTTTCGATTTATTTTCTTTAAATTCGTGTAATGGCGAAATTGCCGAGGGCGCGGAGCGAACAGAATGGCTCTCTTTCTCTCTTCATTTATATCTCAAAGTTCTAATTTACTCAATTTAATACCATTGTATATTCGTGTTGTTCGATTTGACACAAAGGCGCAACTTAGCGGACTCTGTCTGTGTCAATTTTTTTTCTGGATTGAACAACACAGAAAGTAGAAGGATATTTGAAAGTATGAGGCCATCGTATAAAAATTTTTACTATTAAAATGACGAGGTTCGTTCTCATGCTTGTATTATTTACACTCACAACGTTAAAATGCAATGATGGGAATATCTCACGGATGTTATATGTTCGTGGCTCCGGTGTTCGTGTGTTTTTACGTGTTTAATATTTTCTTTTAATTCTTTCCTTTAATATGTCGCGATAATTATCATTTACTTTTCCTCTCTACGCGTTGTGCTCTTGATAATGGCTTGACTCTAGCTACTTTGTTAGTATTTATGTACATTTAAATGTATCTATGTACAAGAAATGACTCGCACCGGCACTCACGCTCACTTCAGTTACGGAGTTTTAGCCGAGCGCGAAGCGGATGATTATTGTTTTTTTTTTCCATGCTCGATATACCTTATTTACAAGTAACATTTTTTTTCTGTTGCTTAATACGATGATGATAATTGTAATTTTTCATTTCTTTCGTTTATCTTTTCTTCCATCGTCTCTCTCAATTTCGCTTTTTGCTCTTACCCTCACGCTCCTCTCTATATATATCCTGACCACTTCTGCATTCTGTACCTAATGTTTTTGTTGTTGTTGTTGTTTTTTTCTTTTTGTAGCACTGTGTTTCTGTCTTTTTATGTTACACTGCTAATCACATGCACCCCGGTAGAAGTAGTAGTAATAGTAGTAGCAGACCGACTTCTTCATCAGACTTAAGTAACGTTTTGAGTTTTTTTTTTTCGTTTTTTTTTTGTTTGTTTTTTGTTTTCACTAAATCCATCGCGCGCCCGCTTTTTCTTCTCGATGTCTGTTCAAAGTCTGGACGGCGTGTTATGCCGCATGTGTACGAGTCACAAATCACTTTTTTTTTGTTTTTGTTTATTATTATTTGTTGGTTTTTTGTTTTCGTCCTTATTGACGAAACTACTTCGACACGTTACCTTCTTCCAAACTACTATTGTCCTCCGGTCTGGCCACATACAAACTGGGATCTATCACCTTGGGGATTGGTTTGATCTCGGTTCCGAGCTCCTGCTCGATCCGATGAAGATTGAAACGATCTTCGTAGGTTATCAGATTGATCGCAATACCCAAATGGCCGAATCTGCCCGAACGACCGATACGATGCAGATATGTTTCTGCCATCTTTGGGAAGTCGAAATTGATTACGACGTTGACGGCCTGAACGTCGATACCTCGCGTGAACAGATCACTGCTTACCTGTGAACATTTCAAATGCATCATCGAATTAGCGTACGTGAATTAAGGACATTTCTCGAAATCGACATTAACTAGTAAAGATGGTAATAGACACTCACCAAATTTCGGCACAGCCCGGCACGGAAATCGTGAAAAACGCGATTTCGGTGAGCCTGCGCCATTTTCGCGTGAATGTAGTAGCAACAGTATCCCAAATCTGTTATTTTCTTTGCCAGTAACTCGACTCGTTGTGTTGAGTTGCAGAAGATTATGCTCTGTGTTATTTGTAACTGTAACGGAATACAGACACGAGACATTTTTATTTATTTTCGTTCACCGAACACACGTGATATTATTTTGGATACGATTGAAAGAATTAATAATATTTACCTTGGAAAATAGTGTGTTGAGGCAGTGGACTTTCTGGCGTTCCTGGACGAAAGCGTAGTACTGCGTAACACCTTTGAGTGTCAACTCGTCCATCAAGTTGATCTCGTATGGATCTCTCAAGTGTTTTTCCATAAACTGCTTTACGGTGAGCGGGAACGTGGCTGAATACAGCAATATCTGACGTTCCTGTGGTAATCTAAAAAGCAAAGTATAACAAAATAATTGTTAGAAACAAATTTTGGACACATTTGTTCGTGAAAAAAAGCCCTGATCCAACGCTCACCTGGAAATTACATGATTCAACATGCCCTTGAAGTCTTGAGAGAGAAGCTTGTCCGCCTCGTCCAGTACCAGAATTCTGCAGTGATTCATGTCAGCAACATTCTTGTCCATCAGATCAAGAATTCTTCCGGGCGTTGCTATGATCACTTGAACTGTCGATTATGAAGAAGATATTCGTTAATAATCAATAATTTGCAGATAACGATTTTACAAAAATTATCGACTCTCCGGCGACGCACCTTTCTGATAAATCCTCATGATGTCGTCGCGCAAGTTAGTTCCTCCAGTAGTTACCATAACTTTTACATCCATGTGCTTCGCTAGTTCAATACAGATTTGGGATGTTTGCAATGCTAACTCTCTGGTAGGCACTATTACCAATGCCTGGATAACATCTTTTTGTGAGTCGATCTGGAAATGAAAATTATATGTAAAAATGATATTAGTTGACGCGCTTTACTTAACGACAAGGAATAACGTCTTTTCGTTCGTTTGTCGATAGTCACCTGTTCCAAAACTGGGATCGAATACGCTCCGGTTTTGCCGGTTCCGTTCTTGGCGCGGGCTAGGATATCCTTGCCGGAAAGAGCGATCGGAATACTGGCTTCCTGAATCGGAGACGGTTTCTCCCATCCTTTCTCGAATATCCCCATCAACAATTCACGCTTCAGGCAGAACTCCTCGAATTCATTGCCGCGGGTATCCGTGACATCCTGCAATAAAATGTATACAAATTGTAAAAAAAAAATTGGTAAAATCGACAAATGTTACACTTTTGGGCTAAACGAAAATTCATTTTTCAACAGGGACGAATTAATACGGAAAAAAAAAAAATCAGTAAAGCACTTACACTAGTCTTGATACGTTTGTCCTTTGGTGGAATTTTTAATTTTGCTTTCCAACCTTCATCCTCCATTTTCTCCAGGTTAGCTTTGGGACCCAGACCGGAATTCAGCATGTGATTGGAGTTTATATGCGTTTCAGTCATCATCTCGGAAAGATTATTGTTTTCCTATTATCTGCAATTGGAAGAAAACATATGCAAGGTACATTTTATATGCATGTATATTTACATAATATTTTTAATAAAAAATCTCGCGGCGTCTCTTTATCGTCGACTCTGACGTACTAGTTGTACATCTCCTATAGAAAATTCATTCGGAGATGTACAACTAGTAGAATTTCATTAATTAATTTATTGACCAGAAGCAGTTGAGAACCGTTTGATGATAAGCAAGCGGGAATACAGAAATAAAATTTGGTCGGTCACTTTAGGTCGTATACACAAATTCCATGCCTTACTTAAGCTGGGCACACAAGGGGGGATCAGGCAAAAATAAACAAAGGTCACCCTACATTGCCTTCGATGCCTGGCCCAATAACAGTTTTTCAATATTTTCGACAGAGGATCTTCTCAGAGCCTGCTGTATTAGAGCGCCTGTATTACAAAGCAAACATTTCTTGCGGAATATACTTCGAATATATCTAGCTCAGCAATGCCACTATCTACTACCCGCCTCCCTTCCCCCCCTCGCCGATGACGCGCCAAATTTTTTTTTTTTTTTGCCATGTACATATCCCATGTTATTGAAATGGACAAATTTGCCCATAAAATTATATATTATGAAAACAGAATTTTTTATTCTGTACACAATAACGCAGTAAATTATATCACAGAGGCTATATACTACAAGTATGAAGAGATAAAAAATTGCGAACAGCGGTTAAAAAAAAAAAAAAAAATTCCATAAAATCAATAATTAAACTCCATTATAGATAATACTTTTTTTTTAATATTCGAGTGTCGCGGACGATTCGTCGCGCCGAAAGAATGCTCTCGATGCCCGTATGGAAAGCGTCGACAACCAAGAGTCAGATACAAAAAAATATATATATATACATATATACATATTAGTCGGCGAAAATAATCGAAGCGCCAAACTAACCTGGATCGCGATTAACAAAACAAAAAAAATTCTAAAAGAAATGTTGCATTGTCGGAAAAACAAAGGAATCAGGCTCGATCGACCGCTTCTCGAAATATCGAAAAAGTAATGGAAACCGAATTTGTCACCGTAAGCCCGATCGGGTATCGCGATTTCCAAAGGGAGAACACACAACACCGTCAACCCGAATTCCTCGAACTTTGCACCTCTACTGGCCCGAGATAAAAATAATCTGGGTACGCGACATAAGCGATAACTAAGAGTTAAATATTGATAATTGCTGGGCATAGATAAATATAAAGGGCCGTAAAGAGCTTTGTCACTTACCTCGATAAGGATGGATGTCGATGCCGAGCGGAGCAACTCGAACGAGAAACAAAACGCCAAAATGGCCGTTCTCCCAATGTCAAGTTTCAATCCTTACCCGTATACGCGTTCTTCACCCAGCGCGTTCCCTCCCTTCGAAGCCCGCTGATCTGCTCTCCTTCCTTCCTTCCTTCCTTCCTCTCTCTCTCTCTCTCGCCCCAAAAAAAAGTCTCGCGGCGTCTCTTTATCGTCGTCTCTGACGTATCTTTATCCAAATAAATATTATTTTTACTTCGATCAAACGTCTCTGCAACCTAACGCACTGCGTCAAATGCTCTCTCGCGGACAATTAATTACTCGCTGGATATACACGACGTGTGTGTTTCACGAAGGGATAAAAACACTCGGAACAGTAAACCGTTATATCCCGTGGCCGCTTGCGGTATGGCTTTGGCTTCGGCTCGATTAGCATGCGCGTGCGCGAGCGCCTCACGACGCATCCTCAACATAACCGCAAGACGGATCTTCAACGTCGCGTGTTCACGCTCCAACGTGATTGAACCTACGATCATTGGTCACTGCGGCTTCGTCCAATCGACGCGCGATTCTCCGGTTTACCTTATTTTTCCCGCTCTTTCTTAACCTCGAATCCGTCTAATTTTTGTCTTCGGGATCGTAAATATTGTACGCCAAACAGGACGACGATACAAGATTAATAAAACGGTAGTTGCAATGGGATTAGAACATTTATTACAATCACACAAATAAAGTATCGGATAAAATTTGTCTCGACTACAAAGTCTGCTCTCGTCGCTGAGTCGTTCTGTATTTACGGCATGCCTCGGGACAGTGTCGCTCCAAATAGCGTCTCTGTGAAAATGCCTTGAAGCATACACCGCAACGCCACTGCCACTGATGATGACTACGCGTTCTCTGATGGGCTCGCAAATTCGATCTGTCGAACGATTATCGATCGCAGCACATAATTCAACATATATCTACCAGAAAAATAATAATAATATCAACCGCTGAATTACCTGTCGGCGAAGGATTTGTGACACACAGGACATTCGAAGGGTCTCTCTCCAGTGTGAAGTCTGAGATGCCCTTTAAGCACCCAAGGACGGTCGAAACTCTTGCGACAGTACGGACAGTAATGCATCGCTTTGTGCCTCTTCCAATTTTGTCCCTGCTCCGATTCCGAGCCTCCTGCTACAGTCGCCGAGATTTCGTCAACTTTGTCCGACACGGGACGAATAGTTGGCGACTCTGCCTCCGTGGCAGGCTCGTTCTTTTCTTTGGTCATTTTTTCAGTCCGTCTAACGTTGTAGGGGATTCTGTCCTCCGGGAGTCTTTCCAAATCTCCATAATGTACAATAATTTTGTTTCGACTGTCGCGACCTGACTCGCTGGATGCCAGCTTCTCGCTACTCGTCACAGATTCAATCTCGTCGTCGTACAATTTTAAGCCCAGCTCGACTGGAATGGAAGTACTCAACAGCATATCGTCGTTCTTAAAATTGTAACGGGTAACGATCGGTAGTCTGGCGTTGGTCCACACATTCGATGCCTTTGATGACGATTCCTTGCCACTGTTTTTTTTATTTCCATCAGCGGATGGCGGTAAAATTGATAGCTCGGGCTCTGAAATGTATTGGGATAGAAGAGAGTTAGCATTGATTATTGTTGTTGTTTTTTTGCTATTATAAACTCGAATGTCACTGTAAATTAGTTAATTGAAAAATGGTCATCTGTAAAGCTTGATGGGTGGCGATGGAATCATGATCATTTGGTAAAGGTTTGCTTTCTTTGATCGACGATCGATTCTACGTAATAACTTTAATTGCAAACAGTTAAAATCTAAAAGCATTTTATTTTAACGAGAAAAACTGTGCCGTCGAATCTGTGATCTGTCATTAGGATGACTAGAGGCGGTTAATAATTGTGCGAAACCGCGACTTCTCGTACCTGCATTGTAACCATTCTTTCGTTGATAACGCACCATCGATTTAATCAAGCAGCGAGGCATTGTATTATATTCGCGATGAAATATAGGAGCCGCTTTGTGGTAAATCGATATACAAGTGGAAATAATGAAAAATACAAATCACTGACGCTACCGATACGGGCGAAATTGATGATACGATCGATAGCCCATTGTTTTTTTTTTTTTTCCTAGGGAAACAAATGAAAATCACAAAGTAGTGTTTCGATAGTGCAGGCGTGTAATGCGGCAAAAAAAAGGAATTAAAAAAAAATCATGTATGATGCAAAACGCTCGAACCTTATTATCCGAACTATATTATCATCCTCATTAGGGGCGTATAAAAGTTCACACTCATCAAAAGGGGCCCCCTCGGGGGGCAACAAAATATTGGATCCTAGTCGCTCGAAACCTTTGACGTTGTAGCGAAAATAAATAAGAGCAAAAAAAAAAAGATAAAAATAAAAATTGAAGCCCTGCTTCATTATTCCATCGCTGATAAATAGATATATATGTATATGTTGTTGCAGCTGTTGATACCGATTAATAAAAAATGTAATACAAATACGAAGTAAATTTACGTATAAAAAGATGCCCGATGGGTCCATCAGCATCTCAGTATTTGATACTGAGATATTTGATACTGGTTGTTACGTTAATAGGATCGTATTTGTAGTTTGCCGATTTACACATAATTGATTTCAAAGCGTTGCCGAGTTATCGTGATTTCTCTCGATAATACGTCCGCGAAATCGGTGAAGAAATATTCATAACATAAGACGAAGTTTGGGATACTGTACTGTACGGCAGAGAGTGTGGGAGAGCGAGAGAGAGCTCTTGTGTTGGGAACGGACGTTGGTCGAATTCTGTTTACATGCGTAAATATACGTTTGAAATAACAGTTGATCTATCACGACCTTATTTACAAGTAGAGAATCGATAAGACCCACCGTAGCCTGTACAGTTCCGAGAACAATACAAATAAAAGTCACAAACGCGATGTATGTTCCAACAGACGTGTCTCCCGAGCCATCATTTCGCGGGCTGCTGGTCAATCGGGAGGATCGCTCGACCGCACGTTTCCGTAATTCGTCCTCGTACTCGAAAGTAAGTACCCTAATACAATTTTAATAACGCCCTGTGAATTATCTAAAAAAATATAACTCGTATCACCAGTTTAAAAATTTCTCAACTTTAGTATATCGTCGATTTAAAAAAAAAAAAAAAAAAAAAAAAAAAAAAAAAAAAATAAAAAAAAAAAAAAATAAAAAAAAAAAAAAAAAAAAATGGTCCACTTGAAAACCGTGTTTTTAAACATTTTTTAAATTTAAGAATAAAACTCTAATAACTTCTTAAATAAAAAATCTATTAAATAAAATTAAATTTATTAAATAAAATAATATAAATAGGAAATTATTTCGGATTCGATTGGATGCATCTGGCTATTGTATCGATGCGATGTACGTATTATGCAAATACGTGGGTAAAATTTTGAGGCGCGGAGCGGGTAGGATGCATGTATGAGATAGAAGACAACTTTGGCGTGGGCTTTTTACGATAACGAGCTTCAATTAGATCGTGGGAAGTTCGCGATGTCATGAACCCTTAAACGCTGTAGTACTATCAACTCGAAGAAGATAATTTTCCCGCTGTATGCAGAGTCATAAATAATTCTACGCAGCGTCCCGCAGTCTACAATTAAATCGCTTACGCAATTTAAGCGCCAGCAGCGTTAATCTATCGCCGATAATATAATTCTCGTACGAAAGGGATTTATATTGTTAATTCCATACTTTCAGATTATGTTTTTGAGCTATCCGATTCTGATATGCATGTACCTGATATTCGTTGGTAGCGTCCAGTCTAAGGGTAAGCAAACGATTCTTTCCATATCCATTTTTGTTTTCCTTTACATTTTGCATTTTCTTTTGTTTTTACATTAGTTTCAGAGGCTACAGAATTTTGCGAGCCACCCGATTGGTTGCTGTGCGCAAACAAACGATGTCTCTCTATATTCTTCGTTTGCGACGGAGACGACGATTGCGGTGATAACAGCGACGAACAGAATTGCAAAGATGCCCCGGTAAGTCGTGCAATTAAAAACCCCAATCGTTGATCGTTTGTTCGTCACGACCGTTTAATTCCAGACCGTGCCGAAGAACTCCGACTGCGCCGAGAATCAATTTAAATGCAGCAACAATCGTTGCATACCGCTCGACGACTTTTGTGACAGAGAATACGATTGTACCGATGGGAGCGATGAGTACATTGGTTGCACGCGTGATGTACGGTTCATTTTGCCTTGGTGATTGACTTTTAAAAATCAATTTCAAAAGCGTCACATTCAAGTTCTTATAATTTTGTCTTCCCAGAAAAAATGCAACGAATTTCGTTGTAAAAACGGCTACTGCGTTAAGAACGCGTGGGTCTGCGACGGTGCCAACGACTGTTCCGATTTCAGCGATGAGACAGGCTGCGGTAAGGGTTGCTAAGAGATATCGGGAAGATTCGCGTGACGCTTCGATTATTGCGTACAAAATTAAGTTAAAAAATCAATCATGCAGGCAATCGCACAATAACACCCGATCAGTGCACCAATGAAATCAATCGTTTCTTGTGCAACAACGGCCGCTGTATTGCCTTGAACGCAACCTGCGACGGAAAGGACGACTGCGGGGATAACTCGGATGAAATTGTCGCGAGCTGCGTAATCGGTGAGAACGATACGATAGGGGATCGCGGGGCAAAATGGCACAGCGGGGAAAAACGGGATAATTACGCAAAACGCAATTGTCCAATAACTTTTGGATGTTGGCAATGGTGCTACGTGGAGCAAAACGGGTTTGAAAATCCGGATGTAACGTTGGGACAAAATGGGGCATCCAAAGATCATTGGAAAATTGAGTTTTGCCCTCACTGTCCCGTTTTGCCCCGCTGTGCCTTTTTGCCCCGGTCTCCCCGACAATATATTTCTGTAAGTTAACTTTAAGCTCGATTTCTAATTATATTTATCCGATTACGTTGTGTGTCTTTAGCGGAAGCTTCATGCAAAAAGGGCATCGGCTGCAGTCACTCGTGCAATAAAACGCCAAGAGGTGCGGTGTGTTCGTGTCCAACCGGATACAAGCTGATAAACAATCAAAGTTGCTCGGGTACGATCGTCGATCGAATTAAACAACGAATTTTTCCAATCGTAATACGTATCTTCACCTGTATCGTCATCGTATGTATTCAGATATAAATGAGTGCATCGGAAGTTCGGAAGTCTGCGATCAACGCTGCGTCAATACCGCTGGATCATACTACTGCATTTGCGAGGTCGGCTACGAGTTGCAGGACGACAAGAAGACTTGCAAAGTAGACGGTAAATATATCTCGAAAAAAAACAAAAAATACCAAAGGTCTATACTGTTTACAAATGTATTGAAAACTCGTTACTATTTTACTGTTTAAGGTGGCGAAGCGTTAATGATATTTTCCTCCAAGAAAGAGATCCGCGGCTTTTACCTGGAGAGCAAGGTTTACTTTCCGATAGCGAAGAATTTGCAGCACGTTATCGGCGTGTCTTTGGACGCGAATTACATCTACTGGTCGGACATAAAGAAGGGCGATGAAGCGATAATTCGAAGTCTCGATGATGGTACAAAGGCCGAAGTGATCGTAAGCACAGGTAAAATCTTGAATGAAGCCGACGTTGACAAGCGTGTACGACGAGACAAGATATACTTCTTGAAAGTAGTTTTCAGGTCTTGGATTGCCGGAAGAAATAGCGGTTGATTGGATAACCGGGAACGTATATTTCACGGACAGCCTGTGGAAGCACATTGGAGTGTGCAAAAACGATGGTTCGTACTGCACGGTGATAATAAACGAAGAGGTGGATATGCCGCGCGGTTTGGCTCTGTATCCGATGAATGGGGAGATGTACTGGAGCGATTTCGGTATTAAACCACACATATCGATAGCTGGAATGGACGGAAAATTGAGCAGGGCTTTGGTAACGGAAAATTTGGTATGGCCGAACGGTCTTGCGATCGATTATCCGAATAGGCGATTGTACTGGGTCGACGCGAAGCAAGAGACGATAGAGTCGGTAAAACTCGATGGTACCGATCGACAAGAGGTTTTACACACAACCGCCACTCATCCGTACTCCATAGCGATATTCGAGAACAAATTGTATTGGAGCGACTGGGAAACGAAGAGTATTCAAGCAGCTGACAAATTCACGGGAAAAAATCGTACGACAATCGTTAGGGAAATGGATACGATTTACGGAATACATATATATCATTCGGTTCTGAAACCCAAGATGCCGAATCCCTGCAACACTCAGCCATGCTCTCAAATTTGTCTCTTAGCAGTAAATCGAACGTACACGTGTGCTTGCACTCCGGATAAAGAATTGGCCAACGACAAACACACTTGCAAAACTATAAATAAACAAGAACATCTCATTATAGCAGCTGGAAAAACTTTCATCGACTACTATCACACAATATTGGGCAGACCGAAGATAACTGAAAGTCACACGCTTCACCGTATAACTCATGTGGTCTATGATTCCGTAACCGGCACAATACTCGCCAATGATCAACTGTCCAATTCGATATTTCGTTACAATCCTGATAACGACGAGATTCGTCAAGTATTGAATATCAATAATGAATACATTGGTGGAATGGATTTCGATTATTACGGCAATAATTTGTACTGGTCGGACGTGCAGCATCGCAGTATCGAGATACACAGTATGGACACGAGGCAAAAAACGGTTATTAACTTTATGGAGGAACCACGGGATATTCTAGTGCTTCCCGAGTACGGAATAATGTATGTCGTTTTCAAATCGAAGGGACAATATCACATCGACAAATTGTTGATGACCGGTGCCGGCACGAGAGAACATGTGGTCGATAATCTTCACGGTCCGAGAGTCACTCTGGCATTCGATAGAGAACTGCAGCGCGTCATGTGGGCCGATCAGGGTACCGGAAGCATCGAGAGCATTTCCGTTCAAGGAATTAACCGAAGACTCTTCCGTTCGGGACTCCAAGATCCCGTGAGCCTCGCTGTGCTCGGTAGAGATATTTTCTGGACCCTGAAGAACTCGAAGCGTCTGCAGTGGACCGACAAGCAGGGTAGAATTCCCGGTAACAAAGCTGTGACGCTTAGCGTTAACGATAATGTGGAAACTATGGATTTGGTTACGACGCGAGGAATTTACACCGGCACACAACACAAGTGCCGTTTCAAAAACGGTGGCTGCTCGCACGTTTGTCTCGTTGCGGTTACGCAGTATCACTTATGCGCCTGTCCACCGGGAATGATACTGAATTCCGACAAACGAACCTGCAGCCTGCAGACAGTCTGCAAAGCGGAAGAGATAAGATGTTCCGATAACAATGAATGCATCAATAAAATGCGAAGGTTTAGAGTACAGATTCTTTTTTTTAACCGAACAATTCATTTACTGAGTTATCAGCATTAAATACGTATAATTTCTTTTTTTTTTACAGATGCAATGGAATACAAGATTGTCCGAATGGCGAGGATGAGGAAAAATGCGATCATATAAAGACCTGCGGAGTAGGCGAATTCACTTGTAGAGATGGCCAGTGCATTGACATAAAAAGTAGATGCAATTCTTACTTCGATTGCGGTGATCAGTCGGATGAGATAAATTGCGACAAGGATAGCTGCAAGAGAGGTGAGGTCGTTAGGTAGATTCGAGCTATGCACGTATATCTTGTGTCCCCGAAGAGTTCACTTAATTGCACCTATTCAAATGAGTTTCAGATGAGTTCCAGTGTCTGGACGGTCAATGCATCACGAAGTTTCTCGTGTGCGATGGTCGAAACGACTGCGCCGACTTCTCCGACGAGACCAATTGCGGGAGACACATCTGCGACGATAGCAGCTTTCGTTGCGCTTCGGGTACTTGCATTCCCAAGAGTTGGGAATGCGACGGTCAGAACGATTGCGGCGATAGCTCTGACGAGGATGGAGAAAAATGCAAAATTTCAAATTGCGCACCGGATATGTTCGAGTGTGCGAACAAACGTTGCCTGGGACCGTCGCTTGTCTGTGACAACGTGGACGATTGCGGTGACAACAGCGATGAGGAAAATTGCGAGAAGAGCGTTGGAGCTACCGATCGACGCTGCACAGCCAACGAGTACAAGTGTCACGAGACGGAAAAATGTATTTCTTTGAAGTTAAGGTATCCGAAATATTTGTCAAATAATTAGTTTAAAAATTATTTGGTCGTTGTATTGGATATTTACGGTGTACGATATTTCGTAACACAGATGCAACGGAGAACAGGACTGCCCGAAGAACGACGACGAGCATAACTGCGCTCAGTGCGAACCGAACGAATTCCCCTGCGAGAACACGAAGTGTATACCGCAGAACTGGATGTGCGATCACATGGACGACTGCGGCGACAAATCGGATGAGAAAAATTGCGATTCTCGAAGTGCCGGTAATTTCACAACTATCGGCAAACCAATCGACTGCAGACAATTTAGATGTGCGATCGGCACGTGTCTACCGTACGACCAAGTTTGCGACGGCAAGGGGGACTGCTTCGATGGCACTGATGAGGGTGGAAAATGCTGTGAGTGGGACGATTCTCTTTTTTTAAATTAAACAAATATATTTAATTTTAATTTTTTTGGACGCGTCACAATATATATATATATATACATATATATATTTTTTATCGACTACACGTTAATTAACGGTTTCGGGTTACGTAGGCTTAATTTTTCTGAATTTTCTGTTCGCAGCGGTTTCGTGCGACACCGTGAATCCATGCCAGCAAATTTGTCAGAAAACTCCTACGGGACCGCTGTGCCTATGTCAGGAGGGCTTTAGCCTGGATAAAGATGGAAAGTCGTGTACCGATATCGACGAGTGTAGACAAGGCATTTGTCCACAAATTTGCCACAATGAACCTGGAACCTACTCTTGTTCGTGCTTCGATGGTTACGTCTTGCGGAGCAATAAGATATCGTGCAAAGTTTCTGGTACGAAATTCCGCGGATTCTCAATATATACCTCATTGATGTTGCAACGAAAACATCTCGATTTTTTTTTAATCAGGTGAACCAATGGAGATAATAACAGCTACGAGGTCGGACATACGAAGAATCTCGGCAAGTCTCAGCTCTATCGAAGTTATTCATCGACAGCCAAATGTCGACGTAACCGGTCTGGATGTCAATATGAGACAGGAGACGCTTTACTGGAGCAACGGTTATACCTCAAAGTTATTAATTATCGTAAGACTTAATGATACATTGTGTTAATAAATCGTTCGATCGTTTTCTAGAACTACTTGGCACGATCAATCGGCTAAACCTTAAAACGAAAGAATTCAAATTGGTGAGTGGTCTGGGACGACCCGGAGTACTGGCGATTGACTGGGCAACAGACAATGTTTACTTCTACGACGGTGAAAAACCTTCGTCCATAAAAGCTTGCAGTCTCGAAGAACAGAAGTGCGCGAGTGTCGTCAAAATCGAGGGATCCGCCAAGCTGATGTCTATCGCGATCGATCCAAGGAATGGGTACGCGCTTTGCTTCTTAAAATCGTCGACAAACTGTTCATGAAGAGAATACGCGTCTAATCCTTGCATTCTGTTTTATATTTTTTCAATGCGTGAAGGTGGCTGTTTTGGAGTCAGACGAGCTTTGTGCTGTTCGAGGATCCTACCGGTGAAATTTGGCGTACAGACTTGAGTGGTTCGAATCAAGTAAACATTGCCCACGAGAGGCTCGGTGTCGTCAGCGGAATAACGATCGACCATACAAGATCGCGTCTATACTGGGCTGATGCTCTTTTGCAAGTTGTCGAGAGATCGGATCTCGAAGGAGGGAATCGAGAAGTTTTTCTGAGCCAACAAGTGAGTTGAATTAATGGTTGATCCTACGGTTCTTCCGTTTCATTAGTCAGATTGTTTTTCACGCTTATATTTTTTAAGATCTACCAGCCATTGGGTATCAATATCTTTGAGGATTCGATTTACTGGCTCATGGGTGCTTCTGGTATATTGAAGAAGTGTGACCTTCACGGTGACAAAGTTTGCGAATCGATAAAAGTCAAGTCATCGAACGTGAACGAGCTATTCGTTATATCACAGAAATCGCGTCAACCCGTTGGTAAGTCAAGCCATAATAATACTAATAATAATAATAATCAAGAGACGCGGTAGCGTCTCGACACCATAGTAATAATACTGTAAACGCAATAACAATTGTGTGACTGTCAAGATGTTTTTATCTCATATGTTACAGTGAATAACGTTTGCCAGAATCATGAGTGCAACTATATGTGCGTTGTTAGGGGCGACGAATTTGCATGCATCTGTCCGAATGGCTATCTGACGAGTACGAACTCTACATGCGGCAAGAACGCCGCCGATACGACAGCATTGAAATTCGAATCCACAATGCTCGGCTTGAAGAAGGGAAATGTTCGTCAAGAAAGTGGATTTTTCACCGGTATCATCATATCAGTGGCTCTGGGAATTGCAGTACTATCAGCCTACTACTACTATCAAAAAAAGAAATTGGATCTTCGAAACAAGAACGATCTCAGGTGCGTTTCCATTGCGTTATAATGTGGGTACTTAAGGCGAAGTGAAACGGCTGTACCTGCGATGCAGATAACTGAAATTTTTCAATTAACGTGTTATTAATTGTGCTGGTCGTTCCAAGACAAAAGGAAGCATCATACCAAATGCATAATTACTTTACCCATTTGGCACAAATTTATTTTTGTTCTGACCAGTTGAAATTTTACAAATAAAAAGTTCATACAGTTTTTATTACCAACTACGGTATTCTTTAACAGTGCGAATTTTCTCGCCGAAAAAATTAGGTCCATTGAAAGATTACAGTTATTTCTCTGGTATTCACAGCCGTTTTACTTTGCTTTAATGCAAAAGTAAAGGCAATGCAAAATGGACTCTGAGACTAAAAACAACTGCGATCCATTTTTTTTTAATGGCTTCTCAACATTTTGGGCTAAACGCAGTCCATTGTCGTCTTCTTATAACAGCTGAGCAGATGCTTGTAATTGGCCTTGGGTCTTCCCCAGAAAAAGTTTAGCACCATTGAAAAAAATAGACTATAGTTTACGGCATTGACCAGATTCGGCTCTGGCTGGAATTCATATTACCTTAAAAACACAATGAAACCGAATATGCATTAATAAGTTATTTCATTTTTCAGTATTCATTTTCAAAATCCATCGTTCGGACAAAGATCGGCAAGTGGTTTGACGAGTGACCTGATAGTACCGGTACTGCCTCCGGGTGAACATGAGTACACGAATCCTATGAGCCAAGTTGCCATGTCCAAGGTGATATACAAGTATTTCATAGCAGCATATCATCGACTGATAGTACAACTGAATTAACAGTTAATAAGAAACCTGTGTATATGCATTACAGATACATATGCCAAAGAGCTCCGGGCAAAGCACTCTGGAGTTGATAAGCTCCGATCATTCAGAAAATGAACTGGACGAGATTGCCTATACGCATGACACTCGTCTCATAAGTTGAAAGGTGCCAGGTGCAAAATTATACAAGCTGAAGAACAACGGGGTGGAGTGTCTGGAAATACGTGCGCAAACTTTATCATCGTCAAATAATTATCTATTTTTGTAATCATGTAATAATCTATTTTTATAATGATGCACATGGAATTTTGTAATAATATATATTATTTATAGATGTGGTACAGCTCGTCTACAGTACCACCGTTATTAAATGTGGCACGCGAAATTTGTTTTGTCGTCTTAAATTAGCTAAGCAATGGATTTGGCGATGTGCCGGAACTGCAAATCATACCCATTTATATTTGTATCGTGTATATATATATATATTATTTATAAAATATATGTCAATGTTATCCAAGTATCTCTTACACAAAGTGTTAAGTTTACGCAAGAAAAAGATTTTCATTGCCAAAACGACCGTGCTTTTATGTAGAAAACAGAGGTAATAAATGAATTTGCATGGATCATGGTAGACAGAGTTACTATTAGAATATTAAGATGCTTCTGTGTACGGACTTAATTAAACATCTTGATAGGTCTACAGCACGCAATATAGCTTGCTATTATTCCGTGCATAAAAAACGATAGTCGGTTTTTTTTTAATATGCGAAATGCAAACTTGCAAAAATGAAAGAGAAAAGTGCAACACTAACCAACCGTGGATAGACAACAGCTTTCGTTCATGCCGTTAGTGCATCATAAGGGAACATTTGTGAACATTCGTGATGTTCTTCTTTTGTGCGATGCAGCAAAGAATCTTCGCCAATAACATGAATGCCACAACATTCGGCACGGAGGCAACGACATCAGTGAAATTCGTTTCGATCATGCCCAGATTTTAAAAAGCAAACGGATTTTTCACGGGTATTATCACAAATAGAGACGTGGCAATACCGGGATTTTAATGATACTAATAATTACCGTAAAAATACCTTTTTCCCGTGTCATGACGTAATTTTTTTTTCAAAATCTTATGTTGTGAGAATACGGTCACAAAAATGTCTCGTAATTTACCGTAAAACATTTTTAGGAAATTGACCGTGAAAACGTATAAAATATACCTATTTAAACATGACATTACCGATTGAAAAACTATACACCCTATCAGACACTACCGAGGGTTCGCGAATCATCGGTTTCGGACACTTTTCCGAGGGTTCCTGAGGATGAACCGAGGTATCGATCAGACGGAAGGTTCATCGAGAGTAAACCGAAGTTCGCAACCGTGCATTCTCAATCGCATCGGTTTCGATGCGACCGAGGGTTCACCGAGCATAAACCGACGATCGCAACCTTTTTCACAATCGCCGGTTTCGACGTGACCGAGGGGTCACCGAGAGTAAACCGATGTTCGCAGCCGTGCATTCTCAATCGCATCGGTTTCAATGCGACCGATGATGAATAGAGGATGAACCGACGATCAAAAGGTAACATTTTTATCGTCGGTT
>JAPYZC010004803.1:0-18058 GCA_030522665.1 Ichneumoninae sp. A BG-2022a | reverse complement strand
TGCACCTTCGAGTGTTGCATTATTTATTAATCATCATTTGTATAAAATGTCGAGCACTAAAGGTAAGATTTAGTCAGGATAAATACTCATTTTCGATATTTGTTTGCTTCTGCTTGCATCGCATTTTTTACGTAGTTGAAAATAGTTGACGATAATTCCCCCCCCCCCCCCGCCCGCCCCATACGATTTCTATGTCGTACGTACGAGTTAGGTAAAATGGATAGCTCATCCTGCACCTTCGACTGTTGCATTAATTATGTATCATTTTTTTAAATAAAAAAAAATCAAACACTATTGATAATATCTATCCGAGATAATTATTAGCTACCAATCTTTTTTTCTTCCACTTTTATCATTTTTTTAATGTTGTGAAAAATAGTGCGTACGATTTTTCATGCACGTCCGGGGACCGCTCTTACTGTTCCATTATTAATAAACTCACTGTTCCATTATTAATAAATATGCAATTAATGTTATTATGTTATATATATTTATATATAGTAGAAAATTGTGGATGTGTCTGTCGGCTTGTATGTTTGCCCCACCCCCTCCCCCCGCCTGATTTTTATATACCGAATAAATTTTGAAATTCCATTCTACATGCTATAATTTCGGAATATCGATTTTTATAGCATACAGAATGGATTTAAAAAATTCCGAAATTCCATTCCGCATGGAATGGATTTCCACATGAATCCTGCGATCCAAGCGAGCGCGCGAAGGGCGCAAGCCCACATAACCGTATTGACACAACGATTAATAAATCACTATTTTTATAGAAATTCAAACACCACCGACAATATTTATTCCACACAATCATTAACACCCGATCTTTTTCTCTTCACTCTTATAAATTCTCTAAGATTCTTTTCTGAAACTAAACTACGATTAAAATCGACCAATCTCCCTTGCGTCACTCCTTGCAGACCCAAATCTATAAAAAAAAAATAATAAATAAATTAAAAAAAATTCCACATTATGTCTCTCACCTGGAAATGGTCCTCGAGGTTTTCCGAAGAAACCTCGTGCTCCCATTCGACGTCGAGGGTTCCTCGAGACAGTTAACGTCGACGCTGGTGGATCTCGTGAAGCCGTTGGCGTTCTCGCAGTGATCGACGATGCCGCGGTTGGCTCCCTCGCTCCAGGATTTCCTCTCGAGTCTATCGTCGAGCCGTCTTCCGTTGCGCGGAATCGCCGCGCAGTCGTCCCACAGTCTCGCGAATCTCGGCACTCGATTCTCGAACGGGAAAATCGTCGAGAAATCGGTTTCCCCGTTGCCGCGATTATTTTTGTTACCCTCAGTCGATAAGGAAGAGACCTCGCGATTCCTCCTCAGCGGCTCGCTCGAGCGTCTCGGATCCATCGAGGTTCGCTCCTCGGCCCCGAGGTCGAGATTCGAGCGATACTTCGTGGCCTCGTTCTCGATCAGGCAGGTCGGCTCGAGCGGATAAGACGAGCTCGACGACGCTCCGAAATCCTCGTCCTCGTGCGCTCCCTCGGTTCTTCGACGCTTGTCGGGCGGCGGATCGTCGTCGTCGACGTCCTCGATTTCCGACAGAAAATTGAAGGCCTTGTTTATCGCCTGCGTCTCGTAAGTGACGTCGGCGAGATCCTGGAAGCTCCGCGCTCGAGCATCCTCCGCACTTCCGTCGACGAAGTCCTCGCTGTAATCGCTCGTCGCTCCCTCGGTCTCGAGTCTCGAACTCGAGCAGGTCCTTATCACCGGCTCGAGATTTTTCGTGATGTCCCGAATCCTCTTTATCGTCTCGGAGGAAACTACGTCGATCCTCTTGCGGATCGGCACGACCTGGTCGTGACCCAGAGTCACCAGCACGTCGCCGTTGTCGCTGTGCTCGCGGATCGAACTCTGCTGCTCCCTCGTCAGCGACAATTTCTGCTCCAGCTTCGGCGGACACACGTCCAGCAGATGCTCCAGCTCCTCCGCCGAGGCCTCCGGCAACGTCGTACGCGAGACGCACGCCCCGACGCCGTCCTCCAGGTCTATCAGGTCCTCGTCGTCCACGCCGCTCGATGCCATCCTGAATCTCGCACGATCGGTTCCTGAAAAATTGGAATTTTTTTTTTTAATGCTTGTTGTACATATATGTGTGTACGAACATTTTGTTACTATCGCTATCGCATGTGGATTTTTGGTTGCGATTTATCTACTTATTTATTTATTTATTTATTTATTTATTTATTTATTTATTTATTTATTTATATAATCGGGTTCTCCTCTTCGAGTGATTCACGAAAGATACGAAGTGATGCGATGTGATATTAATTATAAATTGCTAATTCTCCTCAAAGACTATTTTTCATTCTCGTGTGTAGTACTATTCATAAAACTATTCATAAAAACATATCCATATATATCGAAAAACATATTCAAATACATCAGAAAGCTTAAGTGTGAACTGTGCAAGACAAAAAAGCATTATGAACTGAATTGATCTCATACTGTTAGGTTATTATATTATCTGAACTATTTTATGTAAAAGGGCTCGTCCCGTAAATAAATAAATAAATAAAAATAAATAAATACATTTATGTATTTATTTATTACTTTATTTATTTATTCGTTTATTTTTATTATTTTTTTTTTTCATTAGTTTTTCTTAAAAAGGGCACCAAGTTTTTGGAGCTGTGTTTCATAGGTAAATAAAAATTTCTATTTAATTTATTCTGCGAGGGGGAATAACATTTTTTGGCGACTAAAATTTCCTCGATGTGAAGGTATTTGACGTTATTTTTTATTCTACTCGTAGATAAGGATGGGGGCGGAGCGAGAAAATGATGAGGGAAAAATTTATAATTCGATACACGAATAACTTAGATGTTCAATTTGTCGAAACGTGAAATACCATGGTCGTAGATCATTTTTTTTTTATGATTACAGTTTTTCTACCAACCGCGGTGTTTTGTTAAATGAAGACTCTCACTGACGTTCCCCACGAAGTGACTAAAGATGTCACGGAAGAACGACATAATGACCGACCCATATGTGTATTAGCGGTAAGCACACTTGTTGGTGATGTTTTTTTGTTTTTTGTGCATACATTTGTAACGAATGCCAAACGAAAATACACTTCATACATACACTTCATCTCGAAGATGATAATATTGGCGCGATAAATTATACGTTTCTTCACGTCATCCCAACAAGTGGTACTACTATATCTACATTGTAAATATAATGTAACGTACTGGAAGTTTTTACGCAAAAACCGGCACGGTAAATTTAAATGAAGATTAAATAATTAAATAAATAAATTAAATAAACATTAAAGTAAATCACTAAAATTAAAGTATTATAATAGCAAATTTAAATTCAATTATTAAAATTTGGCTGAAGGACTTCGGTCGATGGCCAATTGGCAGCATATATGTAATATGTAATCGTCAAAATCCATACCGTGAAATTATTGTCAATAAATACATCTACTACTATTAAAATTAAAGTCCTATAATAGCAACATTAAAGTTATTACTAAAAAAATATAATATTTCCAAAGTTTTTTAATAACTGAACATGAATTGTTCATCACGATTGTACATGACATTTAATATACCAGTTTATGCATAAAAACTTCCTGAACAAGTACATTCAATTTCATACGAATTTTTTTACAGTGTACTCTCACGACACACGAGTCGGAGAAACATCATTAATTTATTCTGCAAAGTGAGCAACAAAATGTAGCGGTCCCGTGAAGAAAGGGAAAAAAAAAAAAAACTACGAGGGAAAAATTTACAATTCATTACGCAACTAACTTAGATGTTAAATCCATCTTGGTGAAATATCCCAGGTCGACCGCCCGTATTTTTCGAAACAAAAAATACCACAGTCGGTAACAAAAAAAAATTTTAAATTAATTATAGTTTTTATTACCGACCGCGGTATTTCACGTACTCTTAAGGATTTTATTGACAAAATAAAGACTCTCACCGACGTTCCTCACGAAGTGACTAACGATCTCACGGAAGAACGACATTATCGCCGATCTCCGTGCATGTGTAAATTGGCGGTAAGCACGTCAAGTTCTGTCTTTTTTTTACAACAATTTATACCGAATACCAAAGAAAAATACACTTCATCTCGAGGACGATAATGTTGGCCGAGGAAATTATTCGGTTCTTCGCGTTTCACCCCAACGAGTCGCACTACTATAATCTCGCGGCACACGGGTCGGAGAAATATCGTGACGAAGATTGCGCTGCGAGTGGTATTGAGCGACAATCTCCGTAGGTGAGTGCGTCACTACGCGTTCGCCAGCTCTTGCTTAGGGTCGATTAACAACCCGACGATAACTCGTCGACACGCAACTAACGTCTGATGCTACTCCGGAAAGCTTCGAACATATCGACTTCGTTCTCCCGGACGATCGGACGAATAACAGCGTATCCTTTCTATTTGCCAGTCACATAACGATCACAGTGATCCCAAGCCGTAATCACGCTCGCGCAGCATCAGACTATGCCCCTGACGCGTGTACAAAGTTACCTAGTGTGTTACATTTCCGCGTGTATACTATGTGTTACTTTTTTTTATTTATTAACGGCGTGTCGCTCGAGTATGACAAAAAAAAAATCTTGATTTTCCAGATCAGGAGATTCCAATTCAGAAAATCTTGTATTTCAACTGGAAGCTACGTCACACCGGAAATACGTCACTTCCGGCTTGAAAATCTAATATTTCGACCGGAAGTGACGTCACACCGGAAATACGTTACTTCCAATTCAGAAAATCTTGTATTTCAACTGGAAGCCACGTCATACCGGAAATACGTCACTGCCGGCTTGAAAATCTAATATTTCGATCGGAAGTGACGTCACACCGGAAATACGTTACGGCCGGCTTGAAAATCTAATATTTCGACCGGAAGTGACGTCACACCGGAAATACGTTACTTCCGGCTTGAAAATCTAATATTTCGATCGGAAGTAACGTAACACCGGAAATACGTCACTTCCGGCTTGAAAATTTAATATTTCGACCGGAAGTGAGGTCACACCGGAAATACGTCACTTCCGGCTTGAAAATCTAATATTTCGACCGGAAGTGAGGTCACAGCGGAAATACGTCACTTCCGGCTTGAAAATCTAATATTTCTACCGGAAGTGATGTCACACCGGAAATACGTTACTTCCGGCTTGAAAATCTAATATTTCGATCGGAAGTGACGTCATACCAGAAATACGTCCCTACCGGCTTGAAAATCTAATATTTCGACCGGAAGTGACGTCACACTGGAAATACGTCCCTACCGGCTTCAAAATCTAATATTTTGACCGGAAGTGACGTCACACCGGAAATACGTTACTTCCGGCTTGAAAATCTAATATTTCGACCGGAAGTGACGTCACACCGGAAATACGTCACTGCCGGCTTGAAAATCTAATATTTCGACCGGAAGTGACGTCATACCGGAAATACGTTACTTCGAAAGTGCCGTGGTACCGAAAATACATTATTTCCCGGCGAGAAATTAAATTTTTAAACCGGAAGTGATGTATTTCTGGCACGACGTCTCTTCCGCTATGGCATCACTTCCGGTATGACGTCGCCAGAAGTGAGATATTTCTGATATGGCGACACTTCCGGTTGAAAAATGAGATATTCAAACCGGAAGTGTCACATCTTCCGGTAAATCTCCGGAAACATAAACTTCCGGTTTCCAAATTCCATAGTCCACAACGAGGGCGCTCGCATTCTCGCCACAACAACCTGCTAGTAGCCGATGAACGAGTGGTTGAGAAAAATGAATGGTTTACCAAACGTATTGTAGGCCAGTTCCTCAAATTTCAGTTCCTGGAATTCCTTAATGCACGGGAGCTGGTAAGCGCCGTCCCGATGCACCAGATACATCAAGCGTCAAGTTACAAGCCTTGCAACGCTCTGCACTTGAGTCAGCACATGTCGCGCTCGCGTCCGTGTTGTGTGCGATTATTTAATACTAATGTGGGACGTTGCAGAATCAGCGTTTACTCACGGGGATCGGTGCACTGCATTACTGACCACCGCCAATGAGTTTCAATCTCATTGAGTCGATGTTCAGTTACCACCGTCGGTAACGAAATCTGTAATGAACAGCGTTCCGAGACGACAAGCAGTAGAGAAAATGGAAAGTTGTCTTTTCATGGGAAATTGGCAGAAGCAGGGAAAGACAATTTTCCGGATCCCAAAATGTTTGGGGTATCGAGAAGACGTTCGTTACAGTTTTTGTTACCGACCGAGCACGGCGCAGGTGAGCAGGAGCGAAACGCACTTTCACGATTCTCGGATGACCCTGAAGATTTATGCATGATAACTTGATAAGAAAATTTCATCTTTGACAAAGACTCTATCGATGCACGGCAATTTTTGGATCCATCGGCAAACTGTTATTTTCATTTAATTCCGCTTTTTATTTTACATTACACGATTATTAATGGGAATACTTTAAATTTGATTATTGTATCGCCATTGCTCTTGAGTTTGACTAGTTTAGGGTTCCGCAACGTGTCCTGAGAAATGCTCGTCCACGAGAACACACATTTTACCAATAATGCGTTGAACTATTCTATTGCGCGCCTATACCGTTGCGTAATATTCAATCGGATTCGATAGGCAAACCCTTAGTGTCTTCCAGAATCGAGCGCGAGAGATTATATTTACCTATGAGTAGTAAGCGCAAATCAAAGAATATCTGAGTACAGTAAAAAAGGAGACTGTAGTACAAGAATAATCTTTTAGTCATTATCCATTAGTTTTTTATCTTTTCTATTTAAATTTATATATAAAACTAGGTTAGTTATATAGTATATATAGTTAGTTATATATAGATATATAGTTATTATATATTAGTTATATATAGTAGCAAGCGCAAAAAATTAATATCTGACCTAAGTTAAAAGGAGGTTGTAGTACAAGCATAATATTTTAGTAATTATCTGTTAGATTTTTTTATCTATTCTTTTTAATTCAAAAAAATATAAATATACGTTAGTTATAACTTATAACTTAAATATATGAAAATATAAATGTACAAATATATCTTATAATCGATAAGACACATTTATACATTTATATTTTCATAATTGGTCACGGAGAACTCCATCAGTAAATAAACAATTACGGTTGTAGATCGACTATTATAATAATCTCTCTACAATAATGACAGACCGGCACGGCGAACGTGCAACGCTGCACATAAGCTCCGTCGAGATTACTCCTACGTATAATCTCTCTCGATCAGAATGTATCGGAATGCAACTTAGTAGAGACATTTTCTTCGACGACTTGTTACGAGCTACGCATATTTTTTCTACAGCGCGTTTCGCGCGTCGGTGTTCTTTCTTTAGCTAAGGTGGATTTTTTTTTCTATCCATAAGTCAAAGAAGTTTATGCAAATGCATAGATTACAGGCGACGTTGTAAGGCCCGCTGCACACCGTGTTGCAGCAACCGAAGGCAAGCAATATGCTAAATACGATATATGCAGCGCGGAGATCGCGAATGACGAATCATGTGTCGATCGTTAATGCATTATCTTCGTTAACAAGCTGCTATAATGAGACTCTAAGCAATCATTCGCAGATAAATTTTACCCCACCTTTTGTCGTCAAGTTGGGAAAAAAAAGAAAATTCGAGAATAATGAATTAATTATTTCAGATTATGAGAAATATCGCGGTCGGCAATAAAAACTCTAATCGATGTTTTTTTCACAATGTCGTGTCGTGTACAGTCGAACGAGTTTATACTGCGAGGTTTTACACCCGGAAAAATAATTTCCTTCACGTCTTCGCTTCTTTAAATAAAATGAATCAATTAAATAAACATAAATAAATAAAAATTAAATTATACACATTAATACAAATAAAATAAAATTAATATTTATTTTATGCAAATAAATATTTAGATAAACAGATAGACATTTTATCATGCACACGTAAGAATATAAAGAGGCAGAGAGTAGGTGGGGCGACGCATCAGAAGGTGATCTCGGAACTCGAACTCGTTTGTAAATAAATATTTATGTAATATAAGTCAATATTTATTTCCATTAAATAAATATCTGATTTAAGTTTTTTAATTTATTTTAATTAATTGACGGAGTAAACACAAATCTCCTTTACACAAATCTCACGTTGTAAATTGGGAACACGAGGCATATACAATTTGAATGTATAACACTACTGTAGAATTTGAATATACAGTACTACATAATACATAATCCCGAGTGACGGTATTGTGTGCTCAACGTCTAGGATAGGATACGAACTAGGATAGAATATAGGATAGGATACGAACTAGGATAGAATATAGGATAGGATACGAACTAGGATAGAATATAGGATAGGATATAGACTAGGATAGAATATAGGGTACGATATAGATTAGGATAGAATAGAGGATAGGATATAGATTAGGATAGAATATAGGGTACGATATAGATTAGGATAGAATAGAGGATAGGATATAGATTAGGATAGAATATAGGGTACGATATAGATTAGGATAGAATACAGGTTAGGATATAGATTAGGATAGAACAGCTCTCTCTGCGATGCGACAGGTTTTGGGATGGCCAATTCATGTCCTTAAAATGAGCAAAGCTAGACTCCCAAAAATCGACTTAAACAGGATGATAGCCGTGGAAAAAAACTCAAATTGTAAACTAAACAATTGGGCCGCTCAGTGTAAGGCTTTTCCTCGACCGTCTTGACCTTCACGCGATATCTGGGAGAGTCTCAACTCAGCGGTTCTAGCCAGTCAAGGTGACACTGTCCTTGCGAAACATAAAAGTTTTCTAAGAACTCAAGATTTTTAAGAATGAGAATCTCTAAGCTCGACGTTGCCTGTTTCCAGATCTGTACAATAAATGTCCCTGGACAATGACCAGGCTAAAAGCACAGATCATCAAATATCTGGCTATCAAATAAAAACGTTTGCAGAATAGTGTGTAATAATTCGGTATACAAACTAACTACGGAAGAGTCGTGTAAAGTCTTCTCTCGCCATGCCAATAAAACTATCGTGCATTTGTTGATCGACTGCCCAACGTACAGCGTTTTCCAAAACTACTACCTAAGTGCCTTCTTCTCTGAAGGAAATCTGGGTAGTGCGTTATTGGAGAATTCGAAGCCCCGCGCTTTGAAAGCACTATTCTACACTGAAAAAAAAATTCGCTTGCGGGCTGCCGAAGAAAAAAAAATTTCTTTCAATTCTACTTTCAATCCTTACAATTCCATATGATATTGAAACAACAACAGCAAGACTGTCAAGGTGACATGTTATCGTTTCAATCCGGTATGAATTTGTATGCATTCAGAGTGGAATTGAAACAACATTTTGACTTCTTTAGCAGCCCGGAAGCAAATTTTAATTGATTGAATGATTTTTTTTTCTGTGTATTATGCGTCAAATAGCCTAAAGGCCTAAGTGCTTTTATACTGAATAAGTCGTGTCATTTTGCTCTTAAATTTAACACATTAATCCTCGTTGGTCTGAAGGATATAAGATATTTTCATTGCGTATCTAGTTTCTAAGAAACCTCCCCTTGCAAAAGGGCTCCGTATATCCAATAACTGCCCTTTTATATCCAATAAATGATTGATCGATAATCCCGAGTAACATTTTTCATTAAAAATCGTTAAAACAACATAAGATACATAACATTTATTTACATTGAATAAATATTTATTTCACAAAAGTAAACATTTATCCAAATAAAATAAATTTATTAGGGTCGAGCAATTTCCGTCGGAGTAATTTATTTTTTCTGGCTCTGCGCTCGTAAGCTTGTGGAATAAATGTTTTAAGTGACCGTTGCATTAAACTCATGTCGTCCATGGGAGCATCTGCTGCTCTTCTCGTGTGCAGACGAATCGTCGTGTGAGTCATCGATTAACCAATTCATATGTGTAGAGACACGCATCCAGAACCAGATATGACCCCCCCCCCCCTTTCGTCTGAACACTTATCGCGGCTAATAAAAATTGTCAGCTGTTAAAAACCGCTTGGAAATACTGCAGCGCGAGATAGACGATGAAAATCGCAGTGACGAAAGACCGATAAAAGTGTTAACGAGTGCGTGCACTTCGCGATTGTGTATTTATGACGATTCAATCGAGCTTAATTCACAGCGTGATTGCGACTTATAATCGAAAGTCGATCGCCGAATGATTTATGGACAAGTTGTGGCTATCGGAAACCGAGCGATTATTATTACTTTTTTTTTTTTTGGGTACGACTTTGAACGCACGTAACCGGATCTCCAGAGCCGCTATAGAGGACATCGACCGGGATTCCTCGAACATGAATCATGAGAATCCACGAGACCGAGTACGCTCGTCCAAAGCCCGCCGCGAACAGCTGCGCGTGTCAACAGGTGAACTCGACTCAATGGACTTGCGATTTTTGTTTTCCAATGATTTATCAATGTGCGGCGCATTTTGGGACAATGTATTTGAAAATGTAAATAATGTCGACTCGACAGACGTGCGTTTGTTTTCGACGCGTACAAATGCGAGGCGAAAGAAAGAATGCGATGTTTCATTTGAGAAATATATTTTTTGTAATATGCGTTATTATTGTATATAAATAATAATATATGTGATATTTATTATTATCGTTTACTAGCAGGAAATTGGACGGGCACGGTTAAACTTCGTTGCAAAGTGGCAAAAGTTGCGAGGCGACAGTTCTTTTTTTTTATGTGTGAGTGTCATCGTTTGAAATTACATTGTGGATAAATTATAATTATTCGTCGTCATATTTTTATGATAATCATTATAATTGGTACTGAAAGGACGCTCACGATGTTTGGTATTTTTATGAAACGTAATAAAAAAGCCTATTTATTTATTTATTTTGAGTTATTAATTCCTCAAAAAATTAAATTTTGTGGAGCATCGAGTCCACGGTATAGCAAATTTTTATAAGACACGAGGTTCAGCGCAGATATTATAATACATACACACATCTATAGGTAATACGTAAGCGTATCTATAGATATTGCGTAAACATATTTATACATAATGCATGAACATATCTATAGATAATGCGTAAACGTATTTATAGATAATGTGTGAACATATTTATATATGATGTGTAAACATATGTAGGGGAGAGCGGGGCAAAATGGGGCAACGGGGCAAAACGGGGTTTTTGGGCAAAACGAAATTTTCCAATCATTTTTGGATCGGAAAAGGTGGCAAACCTGGGCAGAAAAGCCTGATGTATCCGATAGGGCGAATTCGGGCATCCAAAAATTATTGGAAAATGGAGTTTTGCACAAAAACCCCATTTTGCCTCGCTCTACCCTATAGATAATACGCAAGCATATCTATAGATCAGTGGTTCTTAACCTTGGGGGTCCACAGGGGGTCCCTCGCGGATTTTTGGGGGCCATGGACCGCAGGTTAAGGAGGGAGTCTCGCTGCGCGCTGACTTCGTATAAGTTCGAAAACAATAAGAGAAAATTGCAAGTACTTCTTGATGGCGTGAAAATCTGAAAAAAATCATGTATACTAAAGGTACTGAGAAGATTAATTTTGCATAATAATAATTGCAAAATTTTATTAACAAGTTCATCAAAAAATTAATTGGTTAACAAATTACCCGGCAAGAAAACTTTTTTTTTATGAAAATGATTCGTTTATTTTTCTGAATACGTATGAATTTTTCCAAATTTTTAAGTAATCGTTGATTTTTAACTTTTTTTTATCGAACAAAAATCAAAGATTAGTTAAAAATTTGAAAATAATCATACGTATTGAGAAAAATAAACGAATCATTTTCATAAAAAAAAAGTTTTGTTGCCGGGTAATTTGTTGACCAATTAATTTTTTTATGAGTTTGTTAATAAAATTTTGCAATTATTATTATGCAAAATTAATCTTTTCAATACCTTTAGTATACATGATTTTTTTTCAGATTTTTACGCCATCAAGAAGTACTTGCAATTTTCTCTTATTGTTGTCGAACTTATGCGAAGTCAGCGCGCAGCGAGACTCGCTCCTTAAGAACCGTTGCTATAGATAACGCGTAAACATATTTATAGATAATGCGTAAAAATATCTGTAGTTAATACGTAAGTGTGTCTGTAGACAATGCGTAAGCGTTTCTATCGATATGTTCACACATTATTGATTTCCTAAGGAAGCGCCGCTGGGGGGCTCGTAAATTATTTGCGTGACACTTGTTTGTGAGGAAAATTGACGAATCAATGAATTCCTTTGAACAAGTGTGCAAATGGTTCAACTTGTGCTCCATGACGACGGCGACGACAACGAGTCACATTTAACGTTCTATCGATTTTTCCTTTCCTGCGCTCCTATAAGGCAGTCCAACGCTGTACATTATGTAGTCTCGCGTAGAATCGAGCGAAAGCATCGCTCCCTCAATAATTTATAACGCAATTATGTTTGTTGTTCGCGTGCCACACGTAAATCGGTTGTAATGTCGCGCACGCAAAACCGACTTACCGATAAATCGAACACTTGGTAATCGATGCTATTAAAAGAATTCTTGTTTAAAATTGGCCGCGGTTTGAAGAAGCGTAATGACGAATTTTCGTACAAATAAAACTTTTTCATCCAATCAGAAAAATTAACGCTACCTCGATAATTTATAAAGCAATTACATTTGTTGCTCGCGTGCCACACGCAAATTGGTTTTAATGACGCACGCAAAACCGAGTTGCCGTTGCATTGAACTCTTGGGAATCGATGCTATTTAAAGAAATCGGGTTTAAATGTAGTAGTGGGTCGAGAAACCATACCGACGAATTTTTGTACAAATAAAACTGTTTCATCCAATCAGGAAAATTAACGTACAGTGAATTCGGGGAAGCCGCAGGCACAACAAATCCTCACATCGCCAGGGGGCCAAAACGACCCCACACGAGGTATCCGATGTCACGACTTCTGGTTCGTTCGTTAAAAAACACGCGCCTTACCGCAGTTGGTAACGAAAACTATAACTTCTTTTTCTTTTTTCACAGCGCTGAGAATGTACGGCTAAGAGCGAATTCTTACATGAAGCCGAATTAATGTTCACTTCATGTAAGGATTTTCTCCTAATTTCTTTTTTTTCTCTGATTTTTATTGGAATTTATAGAACTGAAAAGTTATAAGAGTCACCTTTATTTCAATACTGGTCAGTGAAAAATCCGTTAATAAACAAATAATCCGTTAATAAATTGTAAATTAATTCGAAAGGGGGGAAGGACAGATCGTCTTAAATCGGATCGCCATCGTTCACCACTTTTCCTCTGTGTTATATCGTCAATATGAAATTTTCTGAGCCATTCAGCAGGATAAATTTATGATGAAAGAGAATGAAAATTAAGTTGATTATTTTAGGTTTAAAAAAGAGAACTTCCTTACAGTTAAATATAGATTATTTTTCTATGTCACGATACTCGTCCGGGGATGCAAAGAAAATAAATTGCAGTATAAACAGTTTTCTTTATCGACCCTTAAAGAACGATTTCAACCGCGAAATTACAGTAGAACCTCGATTGTGGTTGAGCCTAGTTCGGATCAATGATTTTTCGTATAATGGAATTTGGACGACGAAAATTAACATACAAACCTAGGACATAAGAAAGGGAGCTAGGTATGTGCGGGTCTCGCTTTGAAAAACATTCAACCATTTTTTTCCACCATACAACCTATTATGCTTATCATGGTTCAGAGCTGGAATTATCGTATATTCGTATAGTCGACTACAAAACTATTATTTAATAAGAAATAATTTTTTCCTTGCACGGATATGAATATCTCTGAGCGTTGCCAAGTACTAATGATTACGGGCTGAAAACCCGCGGTGCGAGCAGTGTAACACTTGTAAGCGATACAAACTTGATCCGCGCTCGTAACAAAGTAGCGCTCGACGATGAAGCGACATCGCAATTTTGCGTCATGGTTCGGATAATAGAAATTCGAATGAAGCATTTCGTAGTTCGGATAACGCAGGTTCAAATAATCGAGGTTCTAAGATAGAAGTACCAGTGGCCGCACACCCAAGGCAGTCCCAGTTCCCACATATGCATCAAAAGCATATGAAATTATGCAATGAAATGAGTGCTTTATTTCACTGGGTACGAAGTTAGCAGTTTTTTCGCACTAAAGTGTAATAAAATTTTTGTAAGATACTCGTGCAAAAAACGTTTTCTGAACTCGTGTAATTGCAAGACTGTCATTCGGCTCGTGGTGCAAACTCACACTCGCCACAAAAGTTTTATTGCTCTAGTGTCGTAAATTACTGTTTTATGCATCTAGCGTGGCGAAAGCGTGCGAAAAAAAACAACCAGCGTTAAAAAAGTGTGTAAAAAAAGTATGTAGTCTTATCTGCGCATGCGCAGTATTTTTCTCGCCGAATAAATTCATATATAAATAATATATAAATAAACGCGCCACTTTCGCCCCGAGTCACGGACGCGAAAAGTGGGACTTTTTGTGCACGTGTTACAAAAATCGTATTCCCGTCTCTCTTGCGCGCACGCTTTGTCCAGCCACTCGGACGTTTACCTTATTGCATTTATATCAGTGAAAGTAATCGCTTCGGCGATTACCGTTTATCGTTGTTTTCAGAACTGATTTACTGGCAGAGCAACGGTCCCTCGACCGCCAAAAACGCACAATTTATTTTCATCCCCAGACACGTGACTTTCGTATAAAAAACAAAGTTGATGAAAGTACCCGAAACGATAAAACTCCTCTTTATCTTTACTCTCAAAAAGAAGGACAAAAAAAGGCACTTCATCGATGTATCGCGCGAGCATATGAGAGATTAAGAAAGAAGGAAAAAAAATAAACAAATTACCTCACAGTAAGTTCGGTCGAAAGAATCTTTCCTGTTCTCTTTCTTTCTTGCGACAGTCGATCCGGATAGGTTGGCCCTTGGTCACGAAGATAGCGTTATCGTGTCGTTGCACGCAGTCAGTTAAAGAGAAAACCACCGGCCCACTCGAGGCAACACTGTACGAACGCGCGAGATAATAATTCCTCGGAGTATCGTTGAGTTCCGTGCACTGATTAACCGAATAGGTGGAAAGCCGTGACGCACCGCTGCGAGATGCGGCGCGCGGACAACGCTTCTGCCAACCTTAAAAAAAAAGGTAGTAAACAATATCCTCCCGCGAAGTCCAGCGCAGTAAAACTCCCGAGTAAAAAACGCCTCGAGCGTCCGTCGCGCGTTATCGAAAGACTCGAGGGAAACAAAACGTCGCGGTCCGACCAGAGCGCACGAGGTGGTCGCCCGTTCGGACGACGTCGAACGAGTCGTCTAAAAATAATGCGCCCACTTATTCACCATCGCAACGCCCGGCTCGGACACGTAATCGGCAGCGCGCATCCACCTTGCCTTTGGCTTTCTGTTTACGTGCGCTTCGCCCGATCGAGGGTTACTGTCTGAGCGGCTTCGCTCACGCCGCCGGTACGATCGTCAAGAAAATCGACCGTTACACTTGTGCATACACGTATAGGTATATATGCACGCAGTGCCTGTGCGACGAGTCCGACGGGACTTTCTTCGGGGTATGGAGGGCCCTCGAAATTCCCGTCTATTGTCACGGGAGACTGCCGGAAGGCTCAGGTATTTAAATCGTGTCTCGCAGGCCTCGGAGACTCGTCCCGCTCTTCATCGTGCTCGCAGCTACAAACTACCACAGATCGCGACTCACAGAGGTCTCGATTATTAAATATGAGACAAGAAAAATCGTCCTCGAGCCGCTTGGATAATATATGTATGCCGGTTTTTCTTCCCGTCTATTGTCACGGGAGAGTCTGCTGGGAAGCTCTCAGGTATTTAAATTGTGTCGCAGGGCTCGGAGACTCGTCCGCCTTCATCGTTCGTGCTCCACGACTGGCACCGATCGCGGCCCATCGACGTCCCGATTATTAAATGCGGGAGAAAAATCTGCCTCCGGCCGCGTACACGCATATATTTATGTGCAAGCTATCGACCGATTTTCTCCAAGCCGCGGAGCCAACGACTCGTTTCTTCCCTTCTTTATCGCTGGCTTTTTGTTGTCGTTAAGACAACCTTGACTGAATCAGGTTCCGCGCAGAGCCGCGAGTCGGCAGACCGGGCGATCGGGAAACATTTTTATCAGAACACTTTTTACATCTTCGGACAATCGTGCATTTTATTCCCCGCTGCCTTTTGTCTTCGTTTTTTTTTAACAAGTTATGATTTTTAGTTTCGGCAGCAAACGAGGCGAAGAGTTTCGTGAAGTTACGTTTCCTTCGTTGACATATTGTTACAATGTATATTCGAGACGATGCACTTGTATCGCAGCTGCGCGCTCCGCGTACGATCGCTCACGGCGAGCTTGGGGGGTCCGAAGTATCTTACGCTAAGCGGCGATACCACGAATCGTTGCACTTCGAAACTGCACGCAAAGTGTGTCCGACAAATAAAATTAATTTTATTAATTTTATAAAATTGATTAATCGCTTCTCGCGGAGAATAAAGAAACTAAAATCTTTCCTCGCCGTATTTCGCGTGCACCCGAGAAGGACCGAGCGTGTACTCGCGGGCGAGTCGCTCTCCCGCGAAGCGGGTGAAAATGTACTCGACGGTATCCGCGTATGGCACGCCGTCGCCGCAGCACTGAGGAAGAAACGCGGTTGCCTGCGTTGGTGCGCGCCGGGACTCGGGGAGAGCCTCGTGCGATCCGACGATTCACGTATACTGGCCTCCGTGCGCTCGTACACGGGGAGAGCCTCGGACGAACGCGCCAGGCCACTCCGGCAGAGGCCCGACCGCGGGTGAAAGAGCGAGAAAGCCCGCAAGATCGCGAGGCGTAGGCGCGGGAGCGGGACGAACGGTAAAAGACAGAGACTCGGAGAAGCGAGTTTTACGACGATGGAAACGGAGAGAGCCGGCGATATGAAACCCGACGGGGAGGGACAGAGAGACCGACGAGTGAACGGCCGAGGCGAACCAGTAGAGGGTACTTAAGCTGTGTGCGAAATAGACACGGCATAGAATGCGATGTACGATTTTTTATTTTTTTTTTCAAACACGCTTCGTTACTTTATCGTAGGATTATAAAAAATGTATGCAATTATTTATACGAAATAAAAATAAAATCCGTGTTACTGTTAACTTTGAGATCGACCGTCGGTTCCTTCGTGCGAGACATCGAGCCGCGAGAACCCGAGTTATTTAATCATGGACGACCTCGTGAAAGTATCGTTGTTTCGCACAGCGCACGAGAGCGCTATTGAATGCGCACATTCGTGATGTTTAATGGCCTTAAAAAAATATAGCGGGTTGAAAGTAGCTCGAGAAGAAAACGTGTTCGAACACATGAGAACGAGATTGCTCGTGCTCGCGTCTCTTCGGGTAAAGGAGTTTTTCCTCTCTCGGTGCGAAGCGCCTCGTCGGAACGCTCGTACCGTCGAGGATCGGGAACGAGCGAGGAGGACGAGCGGGCCGTGGAAAACAAAGAGAGACGAGATAAACGAGAAAAGAGGGACAGACCGATCGTCAAAGATCGGCAGGGGTTGCCGGGAGTGGGAGGGAGAGGGAGATTAGAAGGTAGAGAGAAACCGACTCTCGGTGGCTGCCGACGAGCCGGAGAACGGCTGAGACGTCGGAGGAGGAGTGCACGAAAGCTGGGCGAGACTGAGATTGGCAAGGCGACGAACCGGGCACAGCCCGTCGTCGGGACTCCGCGGCTCGCTCGCTCGCTCGGGCCTTACGGTCCTGAGAGCCCCGCCACAATAACGATATACCGGTCGCAGACCCGCGCGCATTACAGTGGCTACCACTCGGTCCCATTGGCGGCGCATCCTGGGGCTACCCACCTCGAAATTATTTTCATCCTCACGAGAATGCGGACATGGGTCGTTCAAACTCATTTTTTTCCTACCATATTTTTCGGGTATAAAATCATAAACATGATTGTTGTTATGATTGTTGTTATGATTGTTGTTATGATTGTTGTTATGATTTTTATTATGATTGTTGTTATGATTGTTGTTATGATTGTTGTTATGATTGTTGTTATGATTGTTGTTATGATTGTTGTTATGATTGTTGTTATGATTGTTGTTA
>JAPYZC010004801.1:0-10104 GCA_030522665.1 Ichneumoninae sp. A BG-2022a | reverse complement strand
ACTGTCCGTTCGATGCGAGCGGATCCATTCCATTCCCATGTGCTCGCATCGATCGATATATAAGTTAATAAATGAGCTAATTCCGTTACAATATATAGATAATATATAGGTAGTCATTGATATATATTTGTTCACAATTTTCAGAAGTCATCATTAATACTGTGTGAATGAAATCCGGTTCGTACAACCAATACTGCCGCAGTATTATTTCTATTGTGCAGCACACGAAACGAGCACTATGAAAGTGACGATGGATACTCTATTTCTTATATTTGCAGGAAATTAAAAAGGTCCATCATTAATCTGGCGAAATCCGTGGCGCGCGAAGTTGAGTTTCAAAATCATCTTTTGATTTTTGGTATGTGAGACGACTTTTAAAAATTAATTTGACTACGCAAAGCTGGATGCAGCTTTGCGCAGCTAAAAATCCAATGCTTGATTGTTTTCGTCTTGTAATAAAATACAGGAATGTTAAATGTATTTATTTACGTTTACGTTTTTCCTTCTAGCGGCGGTTTCACGGAACAAGGCCTTCGCCAGCCCGACGTTGAGGGAATTCACTGATTGTATGACCGCTGCTCTGAAGTCGTGCAAACAGCGGAATACGGTGCATCGACAGCGGGCGACAGGGGGTATTCGCAGACCGCGAGAAGACAACCCTCCAGAAGACAACGCTGATGCAGCGAATCGAAGGAGACGTCTGGATTACAACGAGCCACCGCCTTGAAACGATTTCATTGAGGGGGCTTACGGACAATTTCGCATAATCATTATTATTGTCACTGTGTTCAGGGCAGCTTACTCAGCTAAAAAAGGTAGTATAATTCGCATGCTCATGCGAATCATGAGAAATATTCGTAAAGTTGTGTATCGCATAGTTTGCGTGGAAGTCTTTGTTAGTATGTTTTTCTCTACCTTGCTATTGATTTTTTCCTCATTGATATATTCATTCAATTCTGTATTGCCACTTTATTTTGCTTTTTCCACGATGATTGCATTTGACAAATCTTTGCATTTTTATTTTTTATTTTTGTTCTGTTAACAATTCAGTGGTTTGCGTCAGCTGAATAAGTGACGGATTTTTTCAAATCGTAGGAATGTTTTTTTTGTTCAATTTTGGATTGCTACTTTTTTTGCTTCCAACATTAATGCGATTGCGTTCGAAATTCTTTTTTTCGTTTTTTTTTTTCATTTCTTTTTTTTTGTTTAAACTCAAGGTCAATTTAGCTGACGCTTCTATTCATTTTTTTCATAATATATAATTATTTTATATCACTCTGTGGGAAAATGGCGGTTTTGCGCACGTTGTGTGTGCGAAAAACCCCATTTTTACACCTTGTGAATAAAACTTTGTACGATACATGTACGAAAAACGTTTTCTGAACTCGTGTGATTGCAACATTCGCTTTCGGCCCATGTTGCAAACTCACACGCGTCAGAAAAAGTAGTTTCGCTCTCATATCAAAATGTGCTATTTTGTAACGTGTACAAAAAGTCGTACTTTTCGTGCCTGTAACACGTGGCGAAAGTGGCGCTTTCTAGTAAGGCGCGCGAGAAAAAGACTACGGATGCGTAGATAACACTAGTTACTTTTTTACACACTTTTTTTAACACTAGCTACTTTTTCACATACTTTTTTAACACTAGCTACTTTTTCACACACTTTTTTAACACTAGTTACTTTTTCACACACTTTTAACACTAGTTACTTTTTCACACACTTTTAACACAAGTTATTTTTTTTGCACGCTTTCGTCACGTTACAGGGGTAAAAAGTAGGAGTTTGTGTGTACTTGTTACAAAATGTACTATTACGATATTAGTGCGATACAACTGTTTCTGACTAGTGTGACTTTGCAGCACAAGCCGAAGACGAGTGTTGCAATCACACGAATTCAGAAAAAGTTTTCCACACGAGTATTGTATCAAATTTTACTTCACAAGGTGTGAAAATGGGGGTTTAGTGCACGCGAAGCGTGCGTAAAAATGCAATTTTCACACCGAGTGTAATAAAGTAGTCTGCGATACTTGTACGAAAAAGCGATCTTCCGACGACGGTCTCCCGACTCGACTTCAGCTCGTACCACAGACAGCACTTTCCTTCGGCTCGTGCACAGTGGTTCTCGCTTCCGGGCTCGCGTCGCCAACTTCACAACCTTCCTCGAAAGACCGCTTTTTTGCACGAGTATCGTAACGTACAATTGTTTGGTCAATAACCATTTTTTTGTTTGCAACATCGTGATTACATTCGAAAACGTTTTTATTGCATTTTTTCGTTAAATATTGAGTTCACAATTATTATGGTTGCGTTTGCAATAGTTGTGTTTCAATTATCATTTCCTTACATTAAAAAGAGGTGCGAGTGGGCTAACCCTGCCATAAGCTATACATGTTTTGTGCAAGAAGTATGAATATCAAGAATGTTTTGTGAGAGTAGGTGTATTTTATCTGTTTATTATCGTATTTATTTTTTAGATATCACATATGGCATGCGCTGATGTCTAACAAGAGTGTTTTGTGCACATTAGTACATTTCATTAGTTTATTATTGTGTTCATTTATCATGTATCGTGTGAAATGTGTGAGTTTGAACAGTGGTTTGTGTGAATGAGTGGTTCGGATCCCACTTTAAACGGGAGGTCCAGTAATCGCGTATGCTATTTAAAGCATTCAAGCTTTTGGGGCATTGGCAAGCACGATTAATTGTAGGCGGCTAATCAATGTTCCATAGCTTGGATCTTTGTATTTCATATGCACACTCATCATGTCAGGCAGCGATATATGATTCTTGGTGGAAGATCCCGGTAAAAATGAATAGAAGACAAATGTGGGTGCAACAATGGGTTTCAGAGCCTGAGACACTAAATCTACCGTGATTTTGATTCTCAAATCCGAAGACAACGGTCTTCTATAATTTTTTGTCGAGTTCTTCTACTAGGAATTTTACGAAAGTTTTAGTTCAATTTACAAGTAGTAAGTTGAATTAGTTATTTGTATGCCAAGGGCGTAGCAAGGGAGTTCTTGACGAGTCCGGCATTCACACGAGTCAGAATTCCCTTTTCTACGCCCATGCCATTCACACAATTTTGCCTAACAATTTCACGAAAAACACGCTTTTCGTTTTTGGGAAGTGTGCGCAGAAAGGCACTAGTGCGCAAAAAAATACCAAATTGCGTTTGTACGCATGCGCATTTTTCTTCTCGCATGCGATGCGAAAAGTACCTTTCTGCGCATACTTCACAGGAACGGAAAGCGGGATATTACGTGCATGCATTAGGAAAAAAATTTGTACATTCATGTTGAGGGTTTCGTATAAAACGGAAATGAGTACATTAAAAACCACTTTAAAATATTGGGCCAAAGTGTTCGCATTCATATACCTAATTAAAAATGGTTTACATTATATTAGATGTCTATGCCGACTGTAAAGAAGTTATGTTTGAAATATTAAATTATTTCTTATACCCTTACCTACAATCATATTCGTGCTCGTTTCACTCAATAAAAATTATCTGAATAAATGATGTAACACATTTCTATACCCGATTCCAATTTCATACGGTACAGTGAGCATGAAAACAAACAAAAAATATCGGCGCAAAATTCAGCAATTTACGAACCATTGTGTCGTCACAGCGGTCGCCGAATCTGCTTCAAACGTGCCGCTAAACCATCGTTTCAAAATATCGTCATTTTGCCGTTCATTTTTCTCCACGGCGCTTACACACTGGGGGCCTCTTATGCTACCATTCTGCTTTATAATCTTAACGAATGTAGTGGCTTCGCGTTCTGCAAATCTACCGTCAGTGTGCCGTCAACCTGTCCATAAAATTTGAATCAACGTGGCGGCACCGCGTACTCTAATAATGCTGTCAGCGAGGGGTTAACGTGTTCAACAAGCTCAGGTGAACGTTTCGACACCGCGAGCTCCAACTATGCCGCCAATGTGTCGTCACCGTGTTCATCAAATACGAATGAACGGAACGACACGGCGAGCTTTAGTTCTGCAATCAATGCGACGTCACCGTGTTCATGAAACTTGGATAAACATGGTGGCACCGCGATAATGCATTCTGCCGTCACTGTTGCTTCAAAGATTCTATCAATAGCCTCGTAAAAATTGTGTTCAAATATGCCGCATCTTTGACGTTGTCGTGCCGTCGCGGCGTGACGCCACGACGTGCCGCCACTTTACAGCTTTATGCGGTAGTACATGCTACGTTATTTGACTTGTAACGTGGTGTTCCGTTCCGCACTCTTGCCGACTCCTTGTCAACATTCACCGCCTGAACACCACGTTTGTCTATCTGGGATCGTTCAGATACTGATCAATTTCCTGCAGTGTTAGGTTAATATATCGGGAATTCTTTGTTGGTGAAGATCCGCTAGTTTTTTGGAAAATCTGTTCCAGTTCGTTGCTTTAAAATTAAACCGTTTCGGACGCGTTGACGGATTCACCTCCACCAGGTGGTCTTGCGGCAGGTTCACCATTATTATGATTGCATTATGATCACTATCGTAAGGCACTATTGGTACCTTATTCCCAAAACTTTGTACTATATTTAACCTAGCGTCTGCTATACACACATCAAGGAACGTAGATGCTGGCTTGTAAGTAGGTTCTAATGGAGTATAGATTACAGTTCTATATTTGATGGCTGTAGCCTGCTCCCAGATACCCATATACCTTCCTCTTTCGTTGTTAGCCCTGTCTCCCCAGCAGATACGCCTAGCATTGATATCACCCGCCAGAATGTAATACGAATTATTTATTTGCAGATTAAGCTTATCGAAGATCTGATCCAGTTCTTCCACAAACAATTTTCTGTTATCGTTTGTCGCGTAAATGCTAATTATATAAAAATTACTGTTATTTCTAGTTGCTAATTTGAGTATCGTATATTCCACAATTTTATTGCTCTGTGATGACGGGTAGGAAATTATGTCGTATTTTCAGCTGTTTTTTATTAGTATCGCTGTCCCTCCCCCTTGCGTGGAGTTGGGGCGATCAGTGCGAATTAAATTGTATTCTTTAAAGCTCGGATTGTAATTTTTATTGAGTTTAGTTTCAAATATCAAAACTATGTCTAATGAGTGCAGAGTTACGAAATTAATTATTTCAAGCCTACGGTGATTTGCAATCAATGAATTTACATTTATTGCAGCGATTTTGATTTTCGATAAAGAGTTTGTGGAAGAAGCCATAGATAAAATTTAAAGAAAACGTAACAGGAGTATGTTTGGTATTACTGGGGAAACATTGCCGACATTATGAACTCGATGTTCCTTGTATTGTTGGCCACTTGGGCTCAGAGAGACTTAACCTGGTCCATAATCTCTGCTATATCCCTTCTCAAGTCATTTACCCATGATGGCGGCTGGTCAGGCGTCGGCACTTCATTCGGTTGCCGGACGTTGCGACTGTCGGTTGGCTGATCGTAGATAGGTGGCTCACGCTGCTGATGGTGCTGGGATCCGCGGTTCGCGCTGCACGGCTCCAGCATATGACAGCGACGGGTTCGCTCTGGCGTAGATTTTTGCAAGTTTCGATTGGGTGGCCATCTTGCTGGAAGTCGTTTGTTCCCTCTTTAATTTCATGGCGTATTTGTAGAATGCGCAGCCTTTATAAGATGCTGGGTGTCCTGATTCCCCGCAGTTTGCACATTTTAGAACAGCTTTATCCGTGTGTTCTTTAATTGGGCAGTTATTTGGTCCATGGTTCTCGGCGCACTTTACGCAGCGAAACTCGAGCGTACAGTTGCTGCTTGCGTGGCCAATTCGTTGACAGTTTTTGCACTGAAATAGATCTTGCTTGTGTTGATGTTCCCATCGAACTTTTTGGTAAGCTAGACGTCCGATCTTAAAGAAGGACGCCGATGGTGTATCCGCGTTTATTTGCACTATATGGTGGTATCTTAACAAATTTTGCTTGTCAAAGTGATACCTCGAACTTGCTGATGTCGATGCCGCTACCTCGAACTTGCTGATGTCGATGCCGCTACCTCGAACTTGCTGATGTCGATGTCGCTTTTCTCCGCGATTTCTGTCTTGATTTGTTTGGTGGTGAAGTCGCCTTTGATTCGCTTTAGTATGAGGGCTTTAGGTTTTTCACTTTTTGGCGTGTAGGTGTAGAATCTTACCTTATTTTCTGTAAGTATATTTTTTATGATTCGGTAGTGTGAAATGTCGCTGAAAAAGATTGAGTGATTTGACGGATCTATTTCGGGTATTGTGAACGCATCTTTTGGGAATTTTGCCGCTTCCATGAGAGCTACAAGGGCCTTAAATCCGATGACTTCGGTGTGGATCGGTGGCGCTTTAGTTTTTTTAGGTTGCTGCGCCGTAGCTGTCTCTTCTCCTCCTTCTTCCATTTCGCTGCTCTCGGATATGGCTTCGAAGCTGTTACTATTAGCAATTTTACCTTGCACTTGCTTATTTCTTGCGCCTTTTGAAGTTTTTTTTTGGACACTCCCAGATCCCGATATCTTCACCGTTTTGCGGCGGCTTGGTCATGGCGGCTACCGATGATGCTGCTATCGTTGCTTGTGTTGAGGTTGTTGCGTCATTCGCTGCCTTTCTCGACTTGATGATTGCCGGTATGACACGCGCGTCAGATGAACCGGTATTTTTTTCTTTTAATGCTTGTTTGTACATCCTTTCTAGTTGCGTCGAAGTCAATTTTTGCGCAACGCGGATTCTTTTGGGAGGTCCCATCGTCCTCGTGGGATCAGCGTTTTCAGTTGACTCTTTGTCAGGCGTCGGGCGTTTACCGCTCGTGAGCGCCATGTTGCTGTACGCTGGCCGGAGTCTGCTTTGCTTTAGTTTTTCGTTCATGAGGTCCACAGTATTGTTCGGTTTATTCGTAGTATGGCTAAGAATAATAGTCGCACTTTGTAGTGAGGGAACTGACCTCTTATTACACTTATATTCCGATATGATTTTCCCGGGATACAGATGTAGCAGCGAGTATCGCGGAGCTCGTCTGGACACGTCCGGCCACGAGCGCTGTCGCTGCGAAACTCCACAGACCGCCAATCTTCATAGTTGATGTGATAACGATTTGTCTATCGGGCATCCATCTTTTCAAGGATACATTTTTTTTTAGGGCAAAAGCGATGAATTATTGCCCGCAGAAAATTAGAACGGACGATAATTCACCACTTCTACCCTAAAATAAAATAACATTTTTTATCTCTCGGACTCTCATGAAAACCGGTTTCCATTCCACATAAAAAAAATTTCGGAGAAAAAAAATAACAATAAACGAGACTCGAACTCAAAACCCCCAAGTTTCAAAGCAATCGCTCTAGCCATGAGACAAGCGATCCTCATGACTGGTGTAATGACGATTTGTCTATGGTTCATCTTTCGCAGGGTAAAATTTTTTTAGGGCAAAAGCGATGAATTATTGCTCGCATCTAATTAGAACGGGCTATAATTCATCACTTTTACCCTAAATAAAATGAAATTTTTTATCTGTCAGGCTCTTCATGGTCTCGGGGTGAAAACCCACTAATTAAATCTGATGTCGATAAAGTGTCAAAGACTGACAGCTGACTCGACATTAGAAATAACAATAGAATTAGCTTCATTAAGCTTGAGTTAGGAGAGAACAAAATACATTCACCGATCGTACGAACAGAAAATTTCGTGGCGGAAGAGTTGGAGGCACAAATTCCGAGTGGGGAGTAAAAAGAGCCGAAAACGGCGACGCTCCTGCATTGTTTGCTCGCAGTTTGTTATCACGATAACAGCCTTACCGAGTAGATTGGCGTTCTTGCCTCGTATAATTAGTCAATGGGAACATTTTGTTGAGGAAGAGTTGGAGGCATAAATTTCGAGAGGGGAGTAAAAAGAGCCGAAAACGACGACACTCCTGCATTGTTAACTCGTAATTTGTTATAACAAGAAGAGAATTGCCGGGGACATTGTCATTTTCGCCTCCGGTAATTACGAGAATGAACATTTTTTCAGATCGAGCTTTTTCGCTTTTCGATTCCGCACGGCGTCGTAATGATAGCACTGGTATGTATGTCACCCGGCATGTGCGAGGAGAAAAAAAATAACCATAGACGAGACTTCAACTCGAACCCTTCGAGTTGCCAAGCAATCGCTCTAGCCACGAGACTACCGATCCTTATGAGTGATGTGATAACGATTTGTCTATCTTTCGTCCATCTTTTCCAGGGAAAATTTTTTTTTAGGGCAAAAGCGATGAATTATTGCCCGAGGCTAATTTTTCGATGTTTCGAAAAATTTTTCACATTTAATTTTTTCATCCGTAGACTCGGCCGCTTTTTCAAAAAAGTATTCTGAAAAAACCCTGAGAACATTTCGCAAACATTTTTTGTTCTAGGAAAGGGACAAAAAATGTGGCTTAATTGTACAAAGAAATCAGAAAAAGACACATTACTCTTTTTCATCTGGAGTAAGCCATACAGCATCTGGTGCTTCCAACCAGTGCAACGACCTTTCAAGTTGTAAAAGTATACTGTAAAAAAATGTTGTTTGAAAAATAATGACCGATATTGGAAGCTTTATTACATAAACTGTTTCAGAAATTTCGAACACATGTGCGTTGCAACTTGACAGTAAAATTTTGCAAATTTTTATATCTGGTATGTTTATTCGGTGTGTCACACCGATCCCCTAAGGGTTACGAGCTCCTTCACTTTCTTCCTCCTCCTTCCTTATCCGCGGTCGCCGGTTCGATTCTTGGGCCCGGAGTTTCGTCGCGACCCGTCAGGTGTCAGTGGTCCCGGACATACGGATATAGTCGTAGGTCGTACGTCCTATCTCCGGAGCAATGTCCCCGTCCGTTTTCCTTTCACCTATAGTTATAGGTGAACCATTCAAACCAAATATTATTTGGTTTGAATGTAATGCCATTGTTCGCGACCCAATTCGCCAATAAACATTCTTTTCTACCACGCACCTCAGACGGAAGGATACGGTAGAAATCTACCTATGCATCCAAGTCAATGCAATTATTAGGGCCTACGATCATAGCCGGCATAATAGACTGATTAGCCAGGAGTCTGCAGCACATCGATAATTGGTGTTTTATAGCGACCGAAAGACAGATATTTACGCGTGACATATTTACCGATGCTGGAGCCATTAGATCTCGATGTTTTGCTTCCAGACGAATAGACGATAAATTTGCTAGCGGCCCGCTCTATAATAGTACGTCCGGACTATCCTCCCAGTTGTGATATTTCGGTTTGAGAATTTCACCGGTCAGTTCGAGGTACAACTGGTGAAGTTCTTTGATTAAAACTCGAGGATATGATGCCATATATTTTTATAGCTTTTTGGTAAGAGCTATATCGAGTATCTGTCTTAACAAAAGATATAATTTCCAGAAAGGATTCGTTATACAGATCAAGTCACCAATGATCAGTCCGAGAAGTTTAATGAAACACAGCATTTCTGCTGCGGTCATTTTTAGGCACTCACTCCTTACAGCAAAAGTGCCTATTGCAATGACTATGAGCTTATTTTAATCCTATCAGCCATCCGTGTTGTAGTATATCTTCGCACCAACTGCATGGATACAGCTGAAATTTGCTGCGCAGTACTATTTGATCGTTGACATGAAGTCTGGAAAATATTAAACCAATTAGACACATATAAACATATGTTGCCAGACTGAATAGTTAAGAACAAAAAAGAATATATTTTTTTCCACTTTTTAGTCAGTCGGACGTCCGTATCATGCTCCAACTTCGATAAATATGAACCAATTTTGTTTTTGTTGTACCTAGCGGCGTTATTTTGAGTATATCTTCAACATGAAGCCCTGAAAGTTTAAAACCATTTAGATGACTAATACTACTTTTTTAAACTAAGGGTGAGCGTGGCCGAGTGGATCGGAGCGCGATTCCCGGCAAGCACCAAGAATTTTCTGTGGTGTTTTTTCTGCGAAACAGTGGTTCGGATCCCACTTAAATCAGTAGGTCTATGGAAGGGGACAGCGCCCTGGTCTGACAAAAAGAAAAAGAATGTCAAATCTCTCGGGTTCGAATCCCGGGTCCGAAGTCTCGCTGGTGATCGTCAAGGAGCAGTGACGTAGCTCCAGATATAGGACGTACGAACTACGAC
>JAPYZC010004800.1:0-12716 GCA_030522665.1 Ichneumoninae sp. A BG-2022a | reverse complement strand
TGTGCATCAAATAATGTCTGTAAATACGATAACAAAGGACAAATTAGATTTCTGATACTTAAATTTGGAATAAATCAAATCTTATCTTCTAAACTATATCGTCAGTCTTTTAACAGAATCCAACAATAAAAATCTTTTTTCTGCGCATCAAATAATGTCTGTAGATACGATAACAAGTGACAAATTAGATTTCTGATACTTAAATTCGGAATAAATCAAAACTGCATAGGCGCGTTCGACGACTGGGACGTTTTCGGGCATTTGGTGCCTTACGTTCACTCGGTTCATTTGAGGCCGCCTACCCGACGAATTACCGGTCTCCGGTTACCGCGAAAATGTCAGCCGACGATCGACGGCTCTCCGTGACTCTAGCCCTTCGGAAAATCCGCCGCCCCCCTCGAAGCGAGCTCGCGCCGGGACTCGCAGACGAACGGTGAACGGTGAGAGGTTATAACACACATCGCACGGAGAGCACAGCCGGCTAGCGGCAGTGTTCACCCTTCGCGGGGAATGTTTTATACCGAAAAGGGAGAGCTGTTATTGATTCGATTCCCGGGGAAAAGCTAGGAAAGCGACGGTGAAAGCCTTCCAGCCTGCCGCTGGTCCCTAACGTGTCGCTTCGACTTCCTTTGTTCGCCCCCCACCTTCCCCTCCCGCGCTTCTCCCCCCTCGCTGTCTGTGTTTGCTACTATCGCCATATTCGCGCGACAAGCGAGCACAAGAGGAGTATTCGAGTCTCGTATTCTTTTGCAGAAGCGTGTGAACTTGGCATCTCGCTTCTCACACTTGTACATGTATACGTATAATGTAGATATATATATATATACATGTTCCTCCGATTCGTGCCAATCCAGCGAAAACTGCCGAGCTGTCTACATTCGTATTTTTGTCGTTGAGCCAGGTATTAATTTTTTTTTATCCATGACGGCTCCTCCAGCTATCTACGCGTCTCCGACTCGTAATAAAGCTGTACCGTGGTTATTTTATTGACAACGTCGAGGCGACCTTGGGAATTGAAAGAAAATTGAAAGCGTTGTCGCCCGTCTGAAATTTCTTGCAAGTGATATAATGCATATAATATTAAATTGCAATATGGCCTAGATTTTCGTATCAAGTTTCCGTTTTTTTTATGATTCTGTAAATACAATATTCGGAATATATGTAACTTTTAACATTCGTTACATTCCGGCTGACTCTGAAGATATCTATCGACTTTCTTTATCAATAAAAAAAAAGTATTTGTATATTTTTCGTTGAGCCAAGTATTATATATGGTTCTTTATACGACGACTTTTTATAAATCCATTCATCGTCTCGTGCCCGACTTGTAAAGTTGCACGGTGGTCATTTTATTGATGTCGTCGAGGTGACCTTGAGAGTTGAAAGAAAATGAGAAGCGTCGCCGCCCGGCTCAATATCTCTTCTAAATGATAAATGCAAATATGTAATATTAATTTCCAATATAGCGCAGATTACCTTATCAATTTTTTTTTATTTTGTTTACTCTGTAAATACGCGGCTCAGAATACATGAAAGTTTTTAAATTCCATCAGACGTCATGAAGATAACCACCGAGTTTCTTTATCTATTTTTCTCCCTCTTTTTATTGCTCTCTTCTTCCTTTAATAATTCCTGCAAGCCGACCGCATGTTGGTCCGGTGTGGATAGAAGGCATAGGAGAGAAAAACACGAGATGCGGAAAATGTCTTTTAAATGATAGATGCATATAACGTTAACTTCTAATATAGCGCAAATTTTCGAATCAATTTTTCATTTTTTTTCCTTTCTAAATACGCAGTTCTGAACACATAAAAGTTTTGAAATTGCATCATTCATGAAAGTTTTTAAATTCCGTCATGAAGATACCCACCGATTTTCTTTATCTATTTTTTTCCCTCTTTTTATTGCTCTCTTCTTCCTTTAATAATTCCTGCAAGCCGACCGCATGTTGGTCCGGTGTGGATAGAAGGCATAGGAAAAAAAAACGCGATGCGGAAAATGTCTTGTAAATGATAAATGCATATAACGTTAACTTCTAATATAGCGCAAATTTTCGTATCAATTGTTCATTTTTTTTCCTTTCTAAATACGCAGTTCTGAATACATAAAAGTTTTGAAATTGCATCATTCATGAAAGTTTTTAAATTCCGTCATGAAGATACCCACAGAGTTTCTTTATCTATTTTTATCCCTCTTTTTACTGCTCTCTTCTTCTTTTAATAATTCCTGCAAGCCGACCGCATGTTGGTTCGGTGTGGATAGAAGGCATAGGAGAGAAAAACACGCGATGCGGAAAATGTCTGTTATTTCACTCGGTGCGTAAAATGCGGTTTCACGCACGCTTCGCGTGTGTACAACCTCATTTTCACACCTTGTGAAATAAAATTTCGTACGATACTCGTGCATAAAACGTTTTCTGAACTCGTGTGATGGCAGAAAAAGTTTTATCGCACTAGTATCGTAATGTACTATTAAATGATAGATGCATATAACGTTAACTTCTAATAATGCATATAACGTTAACTTCTAATATAGCGCAAATTTTCGTATCAATTATTCATTTTTTTTTCCTTTCTAAATACGCAGTTCCGAATACATAAAAGTTTTTAAATTCCGTCATGAAGATACCCACCGAGTTTCTTTATCTATTTTTATCCCTTTTTTTACTGCTCTCTTCTTCCTTTAATAATTCCTGCAAGCCGACCGCATGTTGGTCCGGTGTGGATAGAAGGCATAGGAGAGAAAAACACGCGATGCGGAAAATGTCTTTTATTTCACAAGGTGTGAAAATGAGGTTGTACACACGCGAAGCGTGCGTGAAACCGCATTTTACGCACCGAAAATTTCGTACGATACTCGTGCATAAAACGTTTTCTGAACTCGTGTGATGGCAACACTCGTCATGCATATAACGTTAACTTCTAATATAGCGCAAATTTTCGTATCAATTATTCATTTTTTTTTCCTTTCTAAATACGCAGTTCCGAATACATAAAAGTTTGTAAATTGCGTCATGAAGATACCCACCGAGTTTCATTATCTATTTTTTCCCTCTTTTCATTGCTCTCTTCTTCCTTTAATAATTCCTGCAAGTCGACCGCATGTTGGCCCGGTGTGGATAGAAGGCATAGGAGAGAAAAACACGTGTTGCGGTCGTCGCTCGTCGGCGAGCGTTTAGCTGGTATATAGAGTTGCCGGGACGGAACGATCACCAAACGATTCACGAGGCGCGGCGTAGCCGGAGCGGCGAGGAGGCAGGATGCGTGTGACTGGCGCGGCGAGCACGGGGCAAAGAGCGAGCGTGAAACGAACGAGACTTTATCTGAACTACGCACGGACCCGACCGCGACGGGGCGTAAATGCTCATTGAGATGCATCTCGCGTACGCTACTCCTAGCTTCGACCGGAAGTCCGTGTCATACGCACGTTGTCCCTGACATCCGGTCGCCCCGAGTTCTTATTTGCCGACTATGAGATTCCTTCTCGTTGCCTCGCCCACGTCTCTCTCCACTCTCTCCTCTTATCGTCTTCCTCGTTTGCCACTTTCCATAAATTAGCTGTTATCGACGGCGTAACGGCGTGAGGCCGTGCTGGGCATAAAGCATATAACCTTGTGACCTTGGATCATCGATATGGTAAAAAAACACGAGAAACATTTTTTTTTTTTTTCAAAGAAAGAAAAAAACGACGATAAAAAATGTCAACACTTTTGGGCCGGCTCGGAAGTGAAGAGAGTGGCCTAAAAAGCTTGGGATATCTTCTAAGCTCTGTATATCGTCACCAAATTTGCGGCATCATTAGGCACGGACATTACATTTTTTTTTACAAAAAAAATGATTCGTCATCATTTTGTATTTTTTCATAATATTTATTTTTATGGAGAAAACACGATTAAAATGTTTTTAAAAGAAAGGAAAAAATAGATAATGAAAAATTTTAACACTTTCGTACTTGCTCGGAAGTGAAGAGTTTGGCCTGAGAAGCTTCGGTGGGATATTCGTATATCAAATTTGAGCCATCGTTAACCGCACCAGATAAAGAGTCAAGGACATAAAATTTTTTCTTAAAAACAAAAGAGTTATTCATAATAATTTTATATTGTTAAATCAATTTTGTTTTTATAGCTTTCTAATGTAACCTTCCGACCTTGGACCATCGATATGTTAAAAAAACGTGACAAACATTTTATTTTAAAGAAAGAAAGAAAAAAAACTGTAATAAAAATGTCAACACTTTTGGGGCCGCTCCGACGTGAAGAGCGTGGCGTAAAAAGCTCGGATGGGGTGTCATCTAAACACTATACATATCATCACCAAATTTGAGCCCTCAGTAGTTACAGCAGATAAACAGTCACGCACGTTAATAAAATGAATATAAAATGTATATAAAAAAATATATTCATAATAATTCTGTTTTTTAAAATAAATTTCTTAGTTCGTTGAAACCCGACGATTGTCTTTTATGTTGCAGCCGTCTACAATTGGCGAGGAGAGACGCGTTACGGATTGCCTCTGGAGATCGGCGAGACCGTGCAGATACTGGAAGAATGCGCAGGTACCGAAAATATATAACTATCATAAAAAGTTACTATAATAAAGAATTAATCTTACGATGAGAGAAATGCATTGACAATATTTTTTAATTTGTTTTTTGTTGATTCAGGCTGGTACCGTGGATTCACGACGAAGAATCGTGCGGTGAAGGGAATATTTCCGAGCTCGTACGTGCACTTGAAGCCATGCAAGATCGACAACGAGGGTCTGTTCGAGTCGGTTATACCGCTGGAGGATCCCGTAGTGCGAGAAGTAACCCTCGTGCTCCGGGAATGGGGTGGCATATGGAAAAGGCTCTACGTGGTTAGTAGCGCGTCGATTGCGTCAAGGTTCGCCGGAACGCGAGCTATTTCAATTTTCCATCGTCACTCTCCCGACAAAGCGGCTCGGCTGGCGTGCTCGACGATCTTTCCCGCCGCCCACTTGACACGCACTCTGAAATCGCAACGGAGAGAAAGAACCTCTTGCGTGAATCAGCGGCGTTGTGTCTTGTCCCGCAATTGAACGTACGCGGTTGCGCTACTGCAACGAGAGACACAGAGACACACCGTCGCCGATCGAGTTCGATCGTATGAAAAAAAAAGAATTCTGAGAGCGCAGGAAATCGTGACCGGTTGTCGGTCGAACAGCCGGCTCGATGACTGTACCCTCTGTCTCTGTACCCTCTGTCAATGAATAGGATAATTTTGCTTCCTCATAGAGGAAGCTTTGTTCTAGGGAACATTTTTTTTAACAAGATTTTAATGAAAACGTATTCACAATGTTCCAAAACATCGAAAAATCACGTAAGAAAAATGTTAGGATGTACGTATGTGTCTGTGCGAAAATTCGGGTTGCATAATTTTATTTATTTCACTCGGTGCGTAAAATGCGGTTTTACGCACGCTTCGAACTGCAAACTCACACTCGTCAGAAAAAGTTTTATCGCACTAGTATCGTAATGTACTATTTTTCATGCACTTTTTCGCATCGCATGCGATAAAAATAATGCTCATGCGTACAAACGCAATGTGGTTTTTTCTGGTACTAGTGCAGGAAAAGTCCGTAACGACACTAGTGCGAAAAAACTTTTGCTGCCGGATGTGAGTTTATAGCACGGGCCGAAATCGAGTGTTGCAATCACACGGGTTAAGCAAAGTTATTTTGCACGAGTATCGTATAAATTTATATTTCATAAGATGTGAAAATTGAGGTTTTATGAGGTGCCACTACTGCCACTTCCTCCAAACGAAATGCGTGCTTTTCGTGAATTTGTTAGAAAAAATTATGCGAATAGCAGAGGCATAGAAAAGGTTGTGCTGACTCGTGTGCGGCATTTTCACACTCGGCAAGTGCCACACAACTCCCTTTCTACGCTCTTGCCATATGAATAACTATTGTGATCGTCTCTTATAAAATTGATATTTTTGTTTGTTTGTTAGGAGAGAGAACTCTACAAATTCAACACCTTACGAAAAGTCATGCGGGAGTTGCTGGAATGGAGAAGACAACTGCTGGCCGGTACACTGACGACCGATCAGACGCGGGAGCTCAAGTTGCGAATCATCAACAAGGTGGACTGGGGCAATCGGTGAGTCAAACTCGACCGGCTGGCGCGCTCGCTGCGAATCCTGCGTCCTCGTTTGTCTCGTTCAAACAACGCGACTCTGTACCCACGTACGCATGCGAATTTATTACCGTCTACAGCGAATAGACCTTTGGAAGCTTAGCGCGAGACGAACGAATACGCAAACAGCGAGCGAGACTTTTCTTCATTGCCCACTCGCAATACTCAAGTATTACGTACTTCTATTTATTTTCGTCATCATCCGTGTCTCACAATCAGCCTCGACGAGCCTCAAAACGGATTGGCCATTTTTTTTCGACGTTATTTAACTCGAGCTAATTTTTTTTCTTCAACGTTATTAAATAGATCGATATTTTTTTAGACTCTTATTATGCACTTTATTGCTTATTTATTCTTTTACAATACGTATAAACGCTAAGGGAGGCACGTAAAGACGGCGTTAAACACAAACGCTAATTAAATCTATCCGTCTCGTTTTTTTTTTTAATCATTCAAACAATTATAATCAATATATCACTTAGAATAAGACTACAGCGCCGACGAATATACCATCTCTCATCGGCGCGGCGCGTTTTACACTTAAATTGCATATGTTGAACAGCTTCGGAACGATAATACATAATAATTATTCAGCGGAACTTATAGATTCTCTACAGGCGATTCGAAGACGCGAGGCATACTCGTCTCGAACTCCGACCGATTATCAACGATATATATATAAAATTGTATATAAAAGCTTTTTTTTTTTATTTCCCTCCCGTTATCGAGAGGCAGTGGGAAAAAAGTTGAGCTCGAACATGTAAGCGGATGGGTGTTATTGTCATAGGGAGAGAGAGAGAATAAAGGAGCAGCTAAAAGCCTCGATCGAATGCGCCTCGTGTACGCGACGCGCATCGAATACGCGTCAGCAACCGTCCAGGGCGAACGGCATTTACCTCGGCGAGACGAGCCTCGGACAGTCGTTCCACGCCTCTGCTATGTTTAAACTAAAACGGAGTACTTTAAATCGTCCCGATTCCGGAGAGTCGACGCTCGTACAGCGCGTAACTCCATCCGCGAGTTCGCTAACTTGGCACTGAGTTTACATTTTTTATTTATTTTTATTTTTTCCTTTGAGCAACTATTCTCTTATTATGCTATTCGTAGTATGAACAATGCGAATGATTTGTCGATATAATCAATGGGTGCCGATTAATGAAGAAAAAAAAATACATGAGTAAAACAACGATGCGTGCAACTCGAACGTAAACTACATACGCTGACCTACTCGCGGGGCCCTGGACGGAATGTGCGTTTGAAGCGAGTCGAGGGACTCTTGTTTACTGGCTCCTGAACGCCGATCGACACAGGATTCTCCGTCGCGACGAGAGATATCGCACTATCGAGGGGACGTCTCCGCATCCGTGGGCCGGGAACGAACCGGTTCGAGTTTCTCTTTGCACATAGAACGATCGAGTCACAGCCAACTGATCCAAAGGGAGTCGAACCGTTTCCTCTTTTACGTCGCTCCGTTCGCTCATTCTTCGTCGCGAATAATTAAAAAAAAAACCACTCGACACTCGCTTATCTCGGATTGAATCACATTGATTTCGTTTTTTTTATCCATACGGACGTTGATTGCACCAGTACATCTTCTTTCATATTTTTTTTTATATCCAGTAATGTAAAGTCATTAAAGAGTATTAAACGTACTACGGGACGGAACGTCCGATAATCCCGTTCGACAGTGAGACCTCGTTCTATCGGGCAAGCGGTTAATCCACCGGATCGGATGTATGGGCTATGGAAATTATGCGCGACACACGCACACACACGCTTTCTTACTCGGTCTCTCCGGTTATCGGGGAGCGTGTAATCTTCACCCTCGGACTCGCTCCGTTATTTGCACCTCGGTCCTGGGCCAACTTTAAGCTACGATGGACGAGCGTGTGCAGCAATTATGATATCGGGTTCGTTGTTTTTTTTTTTAATTCTCTACGTGTCGACAAGAGTGTGGGTGTCGCGCTTTGCATCGCCAGTTTCTACTCGACCCTTACCGCTCGTGCTATGGACTAAAAAAAAAATAACGATCCAGCGACGACCACCTGTTCGCATGGTCAATTATACTATACTATCGATGTATCTCGTAAAATTTAACGAGAGACGCTCTCGAGTCCATACCGCGAATCTATCTCGCACGTTTTTTTTTTTTTTTAGAATTCGATGGGGACCATCGTAGTCCGTCGGTTTTACGTACGTGTGTCTGTGTGTGTGTGTGTGTGTTTGTGTTTTTGTTTGTCGAATTTCGTGTGTGTACGAGCGTGAGGGTGTCGACGCGTATTATCACAAAAGCCCCGTCGAGTCTACTCAGATCTCCGTGTCCTTGGAGAACTTCTCTATTTCCGGATATATCGGCGACATCTCGAGGGTGGACGGCGCTGAGGGCATCGAAGCCGGCGACGCGCCGCTGCTCGAGCCGACGTGAATCCGGCGCGAGAGCTCGTCCAGTACCTCGTTGAACACCATCATGTTCATGTTCTGGCCCAGCAAGTGAAGCAGCAGGAAGTCTCCGACCTGAAAACGAGACGAAAATTGTTATATTTAAAATTCTTTGCCGAGTAAAAAAAAAATGGTTTATTTTTTTCTTTTTTAAGCTAAACTAAAAATAAATAAATCATGAAAATGCTGGCAGACTACCGAGAAGCAGTGAAATCTCCAGCGCGGAGTTTCGACTCACCTGGGTTTCGCGGATCAGAGCGCTGACGCCCGAGGGCGTGCCGAACTTGAAGCGCTTCTTCAGGATAGTTTCGCGGGTGCTCGGAAGCAGAACGACCGCGATGCTGTACAGCAGCGCCAGACCGGACATCAAAGCGAGCAGTATAAACCAGAACCACAGGAAGATGTATATCTTCTCGTTGAGAATGTTCAGTGCCAGAACGCACAGAGCGTCCAACTTCTGAATCGTACCGGAAGCTCCGAACTTGTGGAACGTGCACTTCGTTATTCGCGGAAACACCTCGACCATCGGATCGCTTCGCTGCTCCTGATTCATGTTGCTGAACTTTACGACGTCCGTGCCGTACGTGAGGAAAGCCCCGCCGAGGAAGGTGTCGACGAAAAATATGTTCCCGACCTGAAAAAAAAAAATTAACGATCAAAATGCGAACAAATATTTCGCGATTAAAGACAACGAGGATACAAAATTATTTTGAGAACAACAAAATGTGAGGATCCAAAATTAATTTGATATCAACAAAATATGAGGGTCAAAAATATTTTCAGATAAAAAAATACGAGGACAAATAAATATTTTGAGATAAAAAATGAGGACAAATAAATATTTTGAGATAAAAAATGAGGACAAACAAATATTTTGAGATAAAAAGTGAGGACAAACAAATGTTTTGAGATAAAAAACGAGGGTCAGAAACTATTTGAAATAATAACAAGAGGATGGAAGAATATTTTGAGATAAAAAAATTGAGAGTCGTAAAATATTTTGAGATAAATAAAACGAGGATAGTAAAATACTTTGAGTTCAGAAAAAATGAGTATCGGATTGAAAATATAACTTCACGATGGGATAATTTTGATACTTACGACATTAACGAAGTTCAACGCCTCGCAGAAGAAGTAGCCGGCGGCGTAGCTGTTGTGAAGATGAAGAGTGTCGACGATGTACTCGACGAGTCTGGATGTCCTGGCCTTCCTTTCGGCCTTGTTCTCGACCATGGCGCCCCGCATACCCTCGGAGATCATCCGGACCTTGCCCTCCTCCCACTGCTTCCACATCCAGTGGGGCACGTAGAACAGGACGCCTTGGAAGAAGAGCATGAACGGCACCCACTGATAGTACGAGTGGTACCTCTTCTCGCCGACGTCCCCGCCGAGGCCGGGATGCGCCACGTGAGTCCCGATCGCCTTGTTCTGGTTCTCCGGGAGAGTGAACGTGTACGTTATCCAGCAGTACGTATTTATCACGTGGCCCGGCACAGCTCCGTCCGATATGCAATTTATCGGATCACCTGCGAATTTTTTTACCAAACCGTTATCACACGCACCGAATCCGAAGATGAAAATATATCGAGTTAAAAAATATGAGAATAGAATATTTTGAGATCAAAGAAATGAGGATCGAAACATATTTTTCGATAAGAAAAATATGGGGATCGAATAATATTTGGAGATAAAACAAATATGAGGATTGAAAAATATGTTGAGATAAATCAAATATGAGAAAATATGGATCGAGAAAAATGTTGACATAATAAAAATATGAGAATCTACAAGTATTTTGGGGTTGTGAAAATATGAGTGTCAACAAGTACTTTGAGATTTTGAAAATATGAGTGTCAACAAATATTTTGAGATTAAAAGGAAGAGAATCGAGAAATATTTTGAAATCAAAAGAATGGTGATCGAAAGATATTTTGAGATTAGAAGAAAGAGGATCGAAAAATATTTTTGAAATTACAAGAAAAAGGATCGAAAAACATTTTGAAACTGAAAGAATGGGGGTTGAAAAATATTTTGAGATTAAAAGAAAGAGGATCGAAAAATATTTTGAATTAAAAAAAATGGTGATCGAAAGATATTTTGAGATTAGAAGAAAGAGGATCGAAATTTTTTTTTGAAATTAAAAGAAAGAGGATCGAAAAATATTTTGAAACTAAAAGAATGGTTATCGAAAAATATTTTTGAGACCAAAAGAAAGAGGACCGACAAATATTTTTGAGATTAAAAAAATATCTGAGATAAAAAAAAAAGGCTAAAAAAATATTCCAACGGTTCTTCGTAACGGAACAGCTCGTCGCAGCCCGTGTCGTATTTGTTCGCCGAGCGAGTGGGTTATACGTGTGACCGGAGGCCCTGACAATCTGTTCTCCATATGCCCGTCCGTCATTATCGCTGTCAGCACACGTTGCCCGCAGTCGGCCGGTATGCGCGACTCGAGGATGAAATAAACGAAACCACGTGTCGAATGTGGAGCAACGCTTCATGCTGATAAGCGATGCGACGCTGGTGCATAGAGAGAACGAGAACGAGTCGCGCCTGTCTATTTGATTATGCACAATAAAAAATGACAACGGCATCTCGTCGAGTTCCCTCACCGATAAGATTGTTGGCCGTGACGATAATGCAGCAGGCGAAGAGTATGGCCGAAGTGATCCTGTAGTGGGCCCTGAAGATCATGTTGTCTATGATGGCTTTGTCGATGAGGTATCGCACTTTAACGAACCCGGCGACCGCCGACACGAGACCGAATACCGCCATGCTTGCGCCGTTTGCGTCGTCGTCCTTGTATGGAGCCCTGCAAAAACATCAAAAAATATTGAAGATCATAAATAAAAAAATTTCATTTAATCGTCAATAAAGGGACAATGTAAAAAAAAAAATTAGCATAAAATTTAATGTACCAGACAGGAAGTTTTTATGCAGAAACTGGTACTAAATTTCATGTACAATTGTGAATAAAAATTAATGTTCGGTGAATCAAAAATATTCGAAGCACTTTATTTTTCAATAATTGAGTTGAATTCTTATAATTTACTTCAATGTCAATGAAAAAGTATATTAATTTTCCATCACGATTGGACATTAAATTTTTATTGCAGTGCACTGTAATAAAAAAATTTGAGATTTAATGTACCGGACTGGAAGTTTTGATGCAAGAACTGGTACATTAAATTGAATGTACAATTGTGACGAAAAATGATTATACTTTTTTATTGAAATAAAAGTAAATTGTTAAAATTGAAGTACTCGTATAGTAAAATTAAAGTAAATTATTAAAAACTAAGCATTTCCAATGTTTTTGATACACTGACAATTAATTTTTCATCACAATGTACATGAACTTTAACGCACCAGTATTTGCACAAAAACTTTCAGGCCGAATCATTAAATTTCATACGTTTTTGTTTACAGTCCCAGTTTATGAGAAAATGAGCCAAGGACGAAGTTTCAAGGTCGAATATAGAAGGAGGTCTCGGGGGGTGGCGTAGCTCGATGGTAATCCGAGAGGCGCGCATGCGCGAACGCACTCGGGGACCGGAAGTCGCGCAGGTGCACGCGCGGCTTGCCCGGCTCGCCGGATCCCAATGATAATTTATTGTGGGAGCGAGGCTGATAGCGCTCGATTTAATACTCTTAGCAAGTAAGGCTCGTGTGTTAATGGAAGCTGTGTACGGGTGACACAGGAGAGACCGAGTTGTACGTCGTTAGAATTTTATTGGTCAATTAACGAAGAGAACGGGCAGGGCGCGTGCCACAGCAAGGGGTCAATCCTCGCGGCTGCGGCTCTTCTTTCGGTGGCTCGTCTTGCGTCCAGCGGCGACTTGAACGGAAAAACAATATTTTCCGGACCTCCGAAGCGTTGATGGGCGATGCATAAGTTCGACAACAATAAGAGACAATTGCAAGAAAAAATCGTGTATACTAAAGGTACTGAGAAGATTCATTTTGCATAATAATAATTGCAACATTTTATTAACAAATTCATTAAAAAAATTAATTGCTTAACAAATTACCCGGCAACAAAACTTTTTTTTTATGAAAATGATTCGTTTATTTTTCTGAATACGTATGAATTTTTTCAGATTTTCAAGTAATCGTTG
>JAPYZC010004798.1:0-10763 GCA_030522665.1 Ichneumoninae sp. A BG-2022a | reverse complement strand
GCGCACGCGCGCGCGCGCGCACACACACACACACACACACACACACACACACACACACACACACACACACACACACACACACACACACACACACACACAGCCACCCACCCGGACATTTTTTCTAAATGTGATTTTTCGACGTTTTGGAACATTCTGAACATGTTTTCATTAAAATCTCGAATTTTTTTTAACCAAAATAAAGCTTCCTCTATGAGGAAGCAAAACATTAGAAAACTCGAAGATCACTATTGTAGCATAAAAATGGCGACGAACTCTTGAAACGGCGGCGATTCTCGGGGATCGTCATACGATTGAAAGAAGTTTCACAATGCCGGTAATGCGGGTCTCTACCGACGATACCGCAAAACTACAGCGATATAGAATCTGCAAGTCCCCCGACTATTCATCGACGGTCAACGAGATATTGATACTCATCGCTTAGGTAAATATAAAAGAAGACAGCGAGATCACACGCATAGAGGCGATACTGCGTTGTACATACGGTGTTCGGCTGGAGCTTAATCCTGGAATAAGCCGTTGCCTTGTACGATCGGCTTTATAGGTTAGGTCGACATCATAACCTGTGGCGGTTTTCGCCGTTAGATATAATTTGGGGTTTTCAGATTGTACGAACACTGAGTCGGAAAGTGGAAAACAGAATGAGTCGACTGTGGCATGCGAGCCATTGACGGAGGAGTCGAAAGAGGATTCGATCGATGAGGAAGCGCTTCAGATATTAGGTGAAGGTCCTTCATCCAACGCACCGAAGAACTTTCTTTTCCATTCCAATTTAGCATCTCGTTGGAAGGCATAGATTACTTCCGACTTAACGATACTCGAGTATCGCTGTTAAAGGAATATCCCCGTGAGGGAAATTGTCCATTGGTGGTACCAATTCTGAACCCAGATCTCGTTGCTTCATTGAACGAGACTGCGGTGAACTGAGACAATCACTTGAACTATTCACAGTGTTTGGTTGGCTCAGCGATTTCGGTGCTTGGATCAGTGATCACATTTTTCTTAAATGAGACGAGCGAAGGAGTCGACAAAAACGAACTTCTTAAACTTATGTGCGACTCGGGCAAGCGGTTAGGCTAATTGTGCCATAACGTGTCTCTGGCTAGAACAGCTTACATTTTTCCTGACCTTAACAATAAAGCAAAAACTGTCATGGGAAAATGGGAAACGGATAAATATATTTTCGGAGAGAATCTTGCAGAGAAATTGAAATTCGCGAAGGAATTCGTGTGGAGAAAGCGGGTCTCGAACTGAAGCTGCAAACAACAATGCCAACACGAACAAAGGCACCATCAAAAACAAGCAGCAATCCGATAAACCGAAAAGCCCTTCTGGCAAGATTCCGACGAAACGACCAGGAGGCAACAACTAAACAGGTCCTCCCACGTGCAGGGAATTGAGGAGTCAGTTTCAGCAAGAGAATTATAAACCGTCGACATCAATGGACGTGTCCGAAACCGTTGTCGAAGGAAAATAAACCGAGGTATTACGCACTGCCGGCAAGCTCCGAGAATTTCTTGCGGAATGGAAAAATATTGCTGACAATTTTGTTTTACGCACTGTGAGCACCGAAAAGGTACAAACTCTTCGCCCAATAGTGCTTGGAGCGATACCACCAGGTGATTTTTTAGGGAATCGAGACACTGAGCGAGACCTCGCAGTTGCAATAACACAAATTACAATCAACACGATTGATATGACGTTAGAGCTTACTAACGAAAAAAGAGCGAATGCTCGAACATTGATTCGAACATTCTCGAGGAAAACAAAGTGCAAAATTCGCGAAATCGCGTAATTCGTCGGGACACTAGTCGTATTATAGTCCGACATTAGAGTGCAGCCGGGTATACATTTCATCTTTTCAAAAGCAAGTTTTCTTATCGCTTCTCGAAAATGACGACAATTATAAAGCAATGATGCAGATGTCATACTCTTGGCGCCAAGACTTTGTCTGGTGGGAGAGGAATATAGAATTATCAAGATCTATGATAGTGCCGAATTCAGTCGCGAAAAATTTCAAGACGCGTTCTTGATCGTCTGGGGGGCTCATTATAGTAGAGAAGGGACGCACGGTTTTTAGAAAGAAAGCGAAAAATGCTTGCATACAAATTATCTCGAACATGGCAGCGCTTGTTGCGCTTCGATCTTTCGCCTCGGACTTGACACAAGTTCAAGCTTTATTGCGAATTGATAATACGACCGCGATTGCCTACATTAATCGTATGAGAGGGGTTCAATACCCGGGATTACTTGGATTGGCCAAAGAACTTCGGCAATTGTGCGAGGAACGAAGAATTCGTTTCGTTGCAGCTTATATCACGTCTGTAAATAATGAAGACGCAGACAACAATATCGATACGGAATGAGAGCTAGAGGATTTTGCCTTTGAAAAAGTTGTAAATTCGGGGTTCCATCGACCGATTTATTCGCGACTAGAGCGACAATGTCAACCGTCATTGTTAATTCCGTTTTTTACAACGAAGCCAGAACTATGCATGGGATCGTTTTTTCAATGTTCAACTTTTATGAAGAAGCGATATGAAATTTTAAGCTTTTTTTTTGTTTTTTTTTTCTTTTTTCTTCCTTTTTTTGTTTTTTTTGTTCCCTTCGTCCTCTTTTGGGTTCTTTTTTAGCGATAATGAAACAAATTTATTACAGTTTTTTACCAACTGGGTTAGGCAAGAAGGCGGGAAGGCGGGAAGGCGGGAAGATGGAATTCGCGTCACCTTGAACATCCAGTCGGTCCGTTAAAATATTTGCTGATGTTCGTCATCAAAGTAATCTATGTGGTTTTCTCCGCGTGTGCCGAGCGAGTCGAGCATACCGTACACACGTGGGAGTAGGGTGTCGACTTATAAAAACTGCCAGCGTACCTACCGGATCGTCAGTACAAGTTGCAAATTCACGTGGACCAGTAGTTAAACGAGACACATAATACTCGCCATGGTAATGTTATTTGCACTTGTGGCTCTTTGCCTTTCCCAAAGCGCTTTGGCCAATGTACCATCCAGTCGTGGTTGCCCGGCAGTCACCACCCAGTCCAACTTCGATGTCAACAAGGTGAGTTTGCACGTGTATCGTTGAATCGGTCCTTCGGCAATTGCAGGAAGAATCTATTGATTTCGTTTTGTCTAATCGGCGTTGATAAAAATTTGTATAAAACTTTCGCTGGGTCTACCAGCCAATACAGTTATGTGGGCAAACATTTAAAAAAATGTCCAACGTTAACTTTTATCTGGAAAAAAAATCATGAGGGGTACTACTATGTAGGCAGAGATACGTATTAATATTAATAAAGGCAAATCATATATCGTGTCGTGAAAAAAAAATTGTATAGAGCATGGTGTGCATTTTTTTTAATTTTACTTCATCATAGAAGAAGCTATGTTTCATAAAAATTACTGATGACTTGGCAGACTCATTTTTTCGTGTGAAGTTATGTTTAAAATTTGTTCGGATCCAAATTGTACAGACGAAACTATGAATGCTCCTCGATGTTACGTGAACTACCCCCGTCGGTAACGAAACCTATAATGAATGCCGTTGCCAGACTACAAACTGCTTGGGAAAAAAAAAATTAGCAGACGTAGGGAAAGACAGTTTTCTATTTCCTCAGCTGTCCGCGGACTTTTAAGGCACAATCATAAGAAATGAATTTACAAACAAAAAAAAACAATTTTCGGTTTTTGACATCTTATAGCCTGAAATGTTAAGTTTCAGGCTATAGGCTTCGAAGAATTGACCAAGTTATGACGATTTTCGTGGAGCAGATTTTGAGTGATTTTGAGCAGGTGGGTCCTTTGCGCGGCGCGCATAGGACCCACCTGCGCGGTATTGCACTCGATGGTCCAAGACAATGAATCCCGTTATTCTTAGATAGAATGCAGTTACTTCTTAGGTAGTTTGCAAGCTACTCACCTCACTCATTAATATAACCAGATATCTCTCTAATATAATTTAGATGCTCGCAGTTAGTTATAGTATGTAAATCGATGAATAAACCATTTGAAGATAAAAATGAAGCGTACGCATTCCACATGCAAAGGAACGAAAAAGGGTCTTGGACGTCCGGGTAAAGCGAAAAAAAGATCGCAACCCCCACCAAACGTTGGATGTTTTCACTTTTCGGTTACTTGGAATTGGTCTAAGCAAAACTAAACAATTTTGCGCAATTATGGAATTTCCGAAGCATACTTTCAAACACTCCTACGATGAGATTGTTAAAAACATTGGTCTGACCTCGCAAGCTATTTACGAAGAACAAAGGAAAAAAAATTACAATGAAATAGCTTGCATATTCAGATTCTCCGAGTGTAAAAACATAGAAAACCTCGAGCGATATTGCGCGGACTCTACAATTTATACTGAAAGTGTAATACGAAAAGTGTAGATTTCCATACCCTTTTTTCTTTTCCGTTTTTCTGGAAACTACATTTTTCAAAACGGCAGACATCGTACCACAAAATCTAATCATACGATTGTGTTGCAATTTGAGCAGATACTTGATTTTAACACTTTCTATCTAATAACCGCATAATTAAAAAAAATAGTTATTTGTTAATAACATACGATTATGGTCGTCTTTTGTCATCTAAAATCGATCTTTTTTTCACCGGATCACCATTTTTCAGATTTACAAATTTGTTTCAAAGTATTCGGCCATTCGATAGTTTTATTGCTTTTCTAAAAGCACAATTTTAGTTTTTTATTTCAGACTACTGTAACGGCTGAAACGGTGTACGCCGTTGAACCAAATCGCGGAAAAATCCTTATGCTGGTGCCTTAATACTCGTTCGTCGCAATTTTCGTTATCGGCGGCGGTAATTCACACAATCTCATGTACTATTCACAGTTTTGTCGGTACAAATTTGCGCTAGATTTGTGTTGGAGTTAAGGAAATTGAGTTGCGACTGGAAAGAAAGACTTGTTACCGATCTGCCGTTAATTTATCCTAACATACTTTTGAATCTCGTACTTCGCAGTACTTGGGAACATGGTACTTGAATCAGCAATATACCGACGACCAATGGTATGACTCAAATTGCACCTACGTCGAATACACCAGTGGTGAAAATGGTATCATCCATATGCTCAACCATTTCCTAATCGTCGAGTAAGTAAAGCACCGAGAAACTTTATACTCGATATTGCAAGTTTCACGATACGGGATTGTTCGGTTAACAATGATTTATCGATTTTTAGCGATAAACCAGCGACCATCCGATTGTCTCTCAGTATCCCAAATCCGAATGACGCTTCCAAGCTAAAGCTCAGATTCCCGTCCGTCATGCCCTCGGGTATCGAACGTGATTACTACGTATTGGCAACCGACTACATTACATACGCAGTTGTCTATAACTGCGTGGAATACCAAGGAATTGGGTAATTAATGATAAATGAAAATTATAAAAAGAAAAATGGCCAATCCATTGCAAGGGGTACTACATTTGATGTTGTAATGTTATAACGATTTCTATCGATAATCCTTCAGATCTCGGCACGTCTGGATCTTGACCAGGGAGCAAAATCCATCGGCGGAAATTATCGACAACGCTGACACCAAACTGGAAAAGAACAACATCAGCAGATCCCTACTGAGAAAGACATACCAGACCGACTGCTAAGAACCAAATCTTTCGTCCGAAAAAGACAAAATAGCGTCTTTAACAATGTAACTCAATAAAATGTGCTTGCACGAACAACCAATTTATTTTTCATTATTGATGCATGGATGCATTGATGTTGTAATGGTGTAACGTTTTCAATTCGCAATCCGCAATCCGTCAGAACCAAACATATGTGGATCTCAACTAAGGACCAATACCCATACGAAAGCCATTAAGAGACCGCGGACAGTTCGATAAATAGAAAATAGTTTTTCCCTGTTTCTGCCAATTTCCCTTTTCCCACGCTGTTTGTGGTCTCCCAATGTCATTGCAGGTTTCGTTCCCGTCGGAGATAATCCACATAACATCAAAGAGTATTCACAGTTTTGTTGCTACAATTTTATTCTGAACAAATATTTTACATAATTTCTCACGAAAACAATCAGTTCACGAAGGCATCAATAATTTTACCGGAAAATGAAGAAAAAAATACACACTGTGTTTTATACAATTTATTCATTTTTACGACACAAAATTCGATATTTGCGTGTATTACCAATATATATCTGCCTACCCAGTAGTACACCCGAACGAACCTTTTACCAGGTAAAAGTCAACATTAGAATTTATTTTTCATTTCTTTGACCCACATAACAGAGTTGGCTGTAAGCCTTGCGGACGTTTTTTTACCTTTTTATCACGTGAATTCAACCAAACGAAATCGATTGATCTTTCCTGCAATCGTCGATGGACCGATTGAACGATATTCGTGCGAACTCACCCTGACATCAAAGTTCGGCTGGGTCGTGACTGCCGGTCAACCACAGCATGTACCATACATTGACCTAAGCGCTCCCGGAAAGAGCCACAAGTGCAAGGAAGATTACCATGAGGAGTGAGATCATGTGACTCATTTACTTACTGCTCCACGAGCAATGGCAAGCTTTACTGATGATGCGGTCAGTACATCGGCAGTTTTTATAAGTCTCCACCCCACTCTCACTTGTGCATGGTGTGCTCGAGTCACCCGGCCGCGCGGAGAAAGAAAGCGCACAGATTACCTCGATAACGAAAATAATCTGTAATCAACTTTACGTCATACCGGAAATACGTCACTTCTGGTTCACAAATCTCATATTTCGACGGCAAGTGACGCCATACCGGAAATACGTCACTGCTCGTCGAAAAATGAGATTTGTGAACAGGAAGTGACGTATTTCTGGTTCAGTGTCCGTGGATGGTGGATCACAATTTGTTTTGTTAGGTACATACACGAGGCATTCAAAGATATGTGGACGGAGAAAAAATAACTTTCAAACTAATTTCTCTGTTTTGGGTAAATATGGAATGGTACAATGTTCTTTTTTGCCGCTATCATACAATGATCCTTGTTCCTGGAAACGATCGAGATCACCCTCTAGAGGCAGTTAATTTACTCGTTTTGTTAAAGATAGCAATTCCTTTGGTATTACCGTTCAGGAAAATTGTATGACAATACACAATTGTATTGTGTTCCAGACGTGACAATGAGATGGCTAAATATGTTATCTCGACGACACAGATCGTGCAATTTTATTCAAACCGAGCTGGAAACACATGGTCGTTGAACTTTTCATAAAAAAAAAACTTCCGTGAATTCTATGATGCGTTCAATTTGAAACGACTATACGGCAGATTTGTCTCTCTTACATTGTAGGAAAGTCTTCGAACAAGATGTTTCGATGACTAATTTTAATCAGCGTATCCGCATATTTGCGTTTGATTAAGTGTTTGATCAGTCTCAGTATATTGTGTTTGATGAAAATCTCAAGAGTATGCAGAATACCCCGGTCGCTAAACAAAACTGCAATAAATTTTGCTTCCTCATAGAGGAAGTTTTGTTTTCGTAAAAAAAAAATCGAGATTTTAATGTTGGAGTACTTAAAAAATAGACTAAAACGTCGAGAAATATGATTTTTAGCTCTCGTCCAGATGGATGTGTGTGTGCGTGACAGATTTACGTCGTTTAAAACGCCTACAACTCGGAAACGGCTTGAGACAGCGAGTTGAAATTTGGTACACCAGTAGAGCGGTCACCTACCTTCGTTCGGTACTATTGTCGTGAAGATTGAGGTCCAATTGGAGATTTTTCGCAATTTTGAATTTTTTGAAAATTCTCTGTGTAGCTCTAACTTGCATGCATTTTTAGCTATCGTCCTAACATTGTACACAAATATACTATTCTGATCAAAGACCTTTGGTATTGAATTTGGTCAAAATCTATCGAAGTGGTCGGATTTTACGGGATTTTGAGTTTTTTGAAAAATGACTAAAAACGGTCTAATTCGAGTAAATATAGAGGTATCGATCGGAAATTTGACATGGGAATGGTCTAACGCTGTACAATGTTTAGTATTAAATATGGCGAAGAAGGATTGAACCGTTCGGATTTTATAAAATTTTCAAATTTTTTATTATTTCGGAATATGTTTATTTTCTGAGAGTTTCTGCATCGAATGTCGCTCCAGGAGTAGAGTAAGTTCGAGATTCGTAATCAGTGGGGAAAAATACATGGTACATGGCCACAAAACGGCGAATATCGGATGATAAAAAAAAATTCTGAGACCCCGTACTTTCGTTAAACGAAGTAGATGTACAGATCTCACAAAATGACGCACTTTGGTGTATATTTTCGCGGGGAACCTTAATCGTCCAGTCGTTTTGCATAAAGTCGAAAACGATATTGACGTTGAAAAAAGGTGGAAATTGAAGTTTCATATGGCTTCCTCATAAGACTTGCAAATTTTAATTTTCATACGGCTTTCTCATAATGTTTCTATATTCGCGAAGCTTCTTCTATCAGGAAGCCAACGATACAGAAAATTCCTTATTATGAGAAAGCCTTATGAGAGAGGAAGCTTCGTGAATAAAGGAACATTATGAGAAAGCCGTATGAAAATTTAAATTTGCAATTTATTTTTTCAACCATGCCAACCATTTACTGTCAGAAGCAAATTCTCGTACGAACCCGAGTTGAGATCCGCTTCGTGTAGCAATTTCCATTCAACGGAAAATGGTCAACAACCGTGAAAAAAATTGGCAAGGCGAGATGGCAGAATTCGCATTGCCATCTCGCCTTGCGATGGAATCCAGTCGTTCGTTAGAAATATTTGCCGATATTCGTCATCGAAGTAATCTGTGTGCTTTTCTTCGCACGGCGAAGTGACTCGAGCACACCGTGCACAAGGGAGAGTGGGCTGACTTATAAAAGCTGCCGGTGTACTGACAAGATCATCAGTCAAGCTTGTGGTTTCTCGTAGAGCAGTAGTTAAACGAGATACATCACATTCGTCATGGCAATCTTCCTTGCACTTGTGGCTCTTTGCCTTTCCGGGAGCGCTTTGGCAAATGTACCATCCAGCCGTGGTTGCCCGGCAGTCACGACCCAATCCAACTTCGATGTCAACAGGGTGAGTTTGCACCGATATCGTTGAATCGGTCCTTCAACGATGCAGGAAAAATCTATCGATTTTGTTTCGTCAAATCGGCATGACAAAAATGTCGACAAAATTCGGCGGGGGCTTGCAGGGGTTTGCTTTGCTAAAAAAATGAACAACAAATTTCGACTTTCACTTTTATCTACTGTGTAGGCAGAGATATGGTGGTACAGGCTAATATCGGATTTTGTATCGTAAAAAAATTAATCGTATAAAGCACAATGTAAAATTTTTTTCGTTCTTCGCGAAGATGATACCGATATCGATCCGCCATTAATTTATCCGAACGACCTTTCGAAACTCGTACTTTGCAGTACTTAGGAACATGGTACGTGAGTCAGACGTACTCCGACTACCTATCCGAATCGGAAGCTTCAACATGCACTGTTGCCGAGTATACCAGAAGTGTGAATGGTCTCATCCATATCGTCAACTATTACCGAAGCGCCCAGTAAGAAAGCACCGAGAAACTTTATTCGATATTGCAACTTTTGCAATACGGGATTATTCGGTTAATAATGATTTATCAATTTTTAGGACCGGTAGATCAGCGATGGTTGAATCGTATCTCCGTGTCTCAACCCTTGGTGTCGAAGGTGACTACTACGTTTTGGCAACCGACTACGATTCATACGCGGTTGTCTACAACTGCGAGGAACGCCGAGGAGTTGGGTAAGTAACGATAAATGAAAAGTACTGTTAAAAACATTTTCCAATCTAATTCCAAGCGGTATAATGGTGTAATGTTGTAACGATTTCAATCGATAATCCTTCAGAGCCCTGTCCGTCTGGATCCTCACCAGGGAGCAAAACCCAGCGGAGGAAGTTATCAACACCGCTGACAACGAACTGGAGAGGAACAACATCGATAGATCCATACTTAGAATGACCGAGCAGATGAACTGTTAATAACCAAATCCTTAGTCCGCACAACGATTATCGACTTGCTCAAGGCGACTTCCAACTTTGCAATGATTACAATAGTATCTTTAACATTGTAACTTAATAAAATATACTTGCATAAACAATCAACCTATTCTTCATTATTGATCCATGCATGCATTGATGTTGTAATGTTGTAATGTTTGCACTGATAAAAAGAAATGTTCAAAGGTGTATTTTGTTGGTACAACACATATGTTTGATTGTTTCAATTGTTGTACCCCGAATTATTTTTATCTATTAAAATTAAAAGAAGTATTAAATAAATTGGAGAATGCATCGGGAAATACTTACTGGCAAATCCACCGCGTCGCGAAGCCGACACGTGTAGGAATTTGCCGAGTAAGTATCGAATGATGCCCGGTTAGCGCACCCGGCAACGACAAATCGCCGAGTAAGACTCAGACGATGCCCGATTCCATATGCCCGAATTTGGGCAGGTAATAAAATTGCAGACGCATCAATTTGCACGTCGCGGATCGCGATCGAAAAATTGACAGTCTGAACTCGACTAGAGAACGGAGAGGTTGGTCTCAAAGTTAGGCTCATGTTCAAAGAACTCGACGACTGTATTAAGAATTATTGGCAACGAACAATAGTATATTGTGCAACAAGGGTCGAAAGTTGGCGAATGCGACGAGTGTGAAGTTTGCGGCCCGAGCGAAGCGAGGGCTGTAATCACACGAGTCGCAATCGCCAATTCGACCCTCGTTCCACATCA
>JAPYZC010004797.1:0-12061 GCA_030522665.1 Ichneumoninae sp. A BG-2022a | reverse complement strand
CTTAATAGCGGTCGGCGAAGGATTTCGTTGATGCAGGAGGATGTTACAAATGACCCCACTACCCGTTACAATTAACCCCACGGCGGCCCAAATTCTTACAGAATTTCGTCTGTGTTTAAAGGGGCGGTGATTTTTTAACTAAATACCTAAGACGAGGTTGATTGTACACCATTGAATGCCAAAGCGTTAGACTTTCGGGTTTGTTGGTTAAAAAATTAAAAAGGATTTTTGTTACTTTTGTTCCCGGTCTCCCCTATTATTTGAACGATAAAGTCCGGTGGGTAGTTGCGTCGGTAGTTCGACGTTTGAGTTCCCTGTCAACCCCCGTTGTGGTAATCGGGGTTTACACGAGATCGAGATACTTCCACGGACGCGAGCCCGAACACCCTCCGGGCTGGTGATTACACGGGTTCCGACGTCGCGTGCATCGTCCAAGTGTTCGCCGCTTCGTATCTCGCCCACCGCAGGGTAGTTTTTGGCACGCTCTTCGAATCAATATACAACCTCGATCGCGTGTACATCGCGGCTACAATAGACGACCGATGGCCACGTGACTGCCAACTTGTAAAACTATTAATACAGACACACTGGCAGCATATTGTATGAAATTCCACCCTCACGTTGAACAAAGAGCGCCGGTAAATTGACCATTTTCCTACTGGGTAATTAACTTTATGTACGTCACGTGGGATTGAAACGTTAATAACACAAAGCCGACGTATTGCTATCGCTCGATCGAACAACGAATTGCACTCGCCGGTCGGTACAGAGGCAGCAACGCAGAGTGATGCTGGGTTAGCCGGACATGATATTTTTTTTTAACTGCGGAAACGAGAGGTACGTCCATTAGCGAAAGGGTTGATATATCGGTGATGATAAAACGTGTAAACGTTAATCGTTAAAAGTCGTTAGTCACTCACCGATAGGTTAATGCTAGAACGATGTTAAAAGTTAGGGCTGCCTGCTAAGGAGGTTGAAATTATTATTCGTCGAACAACTGGATCGATTCGGTAATAATTGCATAATAATTACATAATTTTAATAGTACATTAAAAGGGTGGAAGGGAGTCTAAGCAGCAAAATCCAATCTGCCAGCGTTGTGATTCAGAGTCACAATGTTAAAAATAATCAACAGCGTGAGAAAAAAAAAAGTCGGACAATTGTATGGCTAATGAGTTGTACAAAAAATAACAATTTCGGGTTGGCACTAACGCAAGGCCGATGTATTGCTACCGCCCGATCAAACAACGAATTGCACTCGCAGGCTGGTTCGGGCGCAGCAACGTTGAGTGTTGCTGCGTTATACGGATATGATATTTTTTTAAAGTACGGAAACGGGAGGTACGTCCATTAGCGAAAGAATCGAATATCGGTGATGATAAACCGTGTAAACGTCAATTGTTATAAGTCGATAGTCATTCGCCGATAAATCAATGCTGGAACGCTGTTAAATGTTGGGCCCGCCTGCTGACTGTGTTAAATTTATTATTCGATGAAAAACTGGATCGATTCGGTAATAATCACAGTGCATTAAAAGAGTAGCAGGGAGGCCAAGCAGCAAAAGCATAATCCACGAAGCTTATAATTTAGAGTCGCAATGTTAAAATTAATTAAAATCGAAAAATATCGGAAAATTCTCCGCCCCAATGAGTTATATAAAATAACCAATAATGTCCGGTAGGCCATATCGCCCCGCTCGATCGCGTAACCCCATCACAAACAATAATATCTCACGGGAGATAGAGAGCCCGTTTATACGAGCAGCTCCAAAGCAGCTCCCGGTGAATATGACAATGTACTCTCTCCACTCCGCTCACTCCAATGTACAATATTATCGTACGCGTGTATATCTTCTCCTGCCACCTACGATCGTAACTAACGCTCCATAGACATTGAAAGCTATTGTTACCTAATTAAACGTACACACGTACACATCCACGTGCACGCGTGTATACATTCGTACCCACATATACAGCGTGCAGTGCGTAGAGTTGTGACACAGTCCCCCATAAACCCTTTGAACGTCACAACGGAAGCGAAATAAACCCCGGAAAACCTCGAGGCAATTAGTGCTATATTGTGCCAGTGCGTTTATATTCCGGAGTGCGTGAACGGAATACGAGCCCCAGACAATCGGTTATGAAATTTCGGATATTTAGCAGAAAATTTACAGCACCCTGTTCGAATGGTAGCAGGAGGGGGGGGGGGGGGGGGGAAACGTAGACGGGGCTCCGGGGAACACGAGACGTAGACGTGGCTCCGGTGAACACGCATCGACCGTTCCGGTGGGGTGCAACTTGTATTATAAACATACTTTATAACGCGTACAGGCAATTCGATGTTATATTGCATTAATAATATCCACAGTGTAGTGCAACTCGGTCATATACATATATACAGTATAGAGTGTACGAACAGTGAACGGAGCACCAGCAGCGGGAGCCGCCGCGCGATTGTAAAGGCAAATATGTATTCGGGGGCGGCAGATTGGGGGGGGGGAGTTGGGTTCTCTGTGCTCCTCGGGTGTATCCCGGACGTGGTAGCGGCGTAACGACGTCGGGTTGGCTTTATACGTGTAGAACTGGTACACGCCTGAGGGTTGACCGTTTTCGTTACCGACCGAGCGGCGCGGGGGGCGCGCGCGCACCGCGCGGTTGTTATTGAATTATTAATTAAGCCGGTTAATTAATAAACGATATAGGGGGGGGGAGGAGGGCGTACACGACGAAAGTGCGGGTATAGAGGAAGAAAAGCGGGATATAGAGATAGAGGTAGGGAGTTAGCCGCGAGCGGGTGGAGGAGGCCAGCTCGCGGCAACCAGCCAGGAAACGGCGAGGCCGTGCCACTATGCTACGCCTACATGCTGTAGTATCATACACGCAACCAATGTTCCCTCGGTTGCGGCGACTCTACCTCTAGTTTGTTCTTTTTTTCTTTTTTTTTTACATTTTAATTTTTTTTTTTTTATGGCCCTCCGAAATGGTCTCGTGTAGGGAAAGCTAACACCCCATTCTACACGTACGACTAGCAGCCGCCTCTCGCGGGCGATCACAGCGAACAACGCGCTCTGTGGGTACACGGAGAGAGGGCGCGAGCCCGGAGGTCGATTGTCGGGTCAACACGAATTTATTATAACGTGCGGGTCGACAAGCCGTGCATTAGTACCGTATCCGTGGATTCACGTTATTATTAATCGGCATTAGCTCGGGATATAATGCGGATATTTTATTACGTCGGCGCGGGAGGCTGATGGACGATGTAGACTTTGTAAACCATTTGTTAGAGATGAATAAAAATGAATTTCATATATATTTTTTTATTAACTCGTTTTCTGATGCGGATATGTGGACAGAGATTTTGTAGAAACGTACAAGAATAAAAAATAACGGAGATACTTTGGAAGAAAAATAAAGAGAAAATTACTCTGGAAAAATAGATTATATATTTCGTCGAGAAGACTTTATGCGACTTTATAAACCATTTGTTAGAGATGAATAAAAACGAATATCATATATTTTTTTATGAACTCGTTTTGTGATGCGGATATGTAGACAGAGATTTCGTAGAAGCGTACAAGAATAAAAAATAACGGAGATACTTTGGAAGCAAAATAAAGAGAAAATTACTCTGGAAAAAGAGATGATGTATTTCGTCGAGAAAACTTTATGGGACTTTGAAAGGGTTTAAGACACAAACGATTAAATTCAGAGCCATAAATATAAAAGACGAAAAGATTAAAAAGGATGCCGTATTATTATTTTCATGAAGCCATTTTGTGATCCGGACATGTGATCAGAGATTTCATATAAGCACGATATGACAAGGAGGTGATACTTTAGAAAAAAAATGACTCCGAAATAATAGATGACAAACTTCGTCAAGAAAACTTCATGCGTCTCGAAAGGGTTCTGAGACACGAGCGATAAAATTGATGGCCGTAATAAATTACGGTAAATATTCGCGATTATCTCTGCACCCCTCGTTTATCGTGAGCGTTGATCCGTTCCGTTAATAGGACCTTCCCGCAAGTTCGGGACTCTCGCCTCCCTTAAGTATGGTCTTTCATCCGTGTGTCGCCGGCTCCGCGTTGCCGAAAAGCTTCGTTCGCGAAGGAAATTTGAAAATTAGCTCGCACGCGACCCGCCGCTTTGTCTCGTCCGCCGTTCGGCATTATACCGGGCCACGGTCGTTAATCATGCTCGCCGGGGCGCGAGGGTGGCGATCGTCGACGGAGGGCCGTCGGTCGGAACACCCCGTGACGCGGCTACACCGCCCGTCCGGCTACCCAGCGGCCCGGCGCAACGTTGCTCTCGGCGTACGTCTACGTACGCTTCGCCGTTGCGCTCTGCCAATGAGAATATATTTCGAAGCAGCGGGCAGAAACCGGCGAAGAGCGGCCGCGTTGAAAATTTCAATCAGCACGAAAGCCCTTCCGGAGGCCGCTTCTCTCGACCATCCCCGCCTCGCTGGAGGAATATCAACTCAGCCCCAGGAGCTTATAATTAAAACAATATTTTCTCATTACCCTACGGCTCGGCTCTCGCGCAACTCTCAGCGAAAATCGCAAAAATGCAAACGCGGATAGGAGCAAGGCGAACAGGGAACGGTGGCGAATGATTTTTTAAGCAATTTTGATTTATTTATTTTTTTTTAGTGTCTACACAGACGCACCAATAAAAGATGTTATGAAATAAAAAAATGGGGGGATTTCGGAGGCGTAAAAAATTGGATTGGTCACGATATATTGTACAGTGATTCGGTGGCTATTCTCGTGAAGCGAGCGCCGCCGGTGATCGAGACGAAAAGGGTTGTAAAAATGAAGCTTTATGCGGAAGGATCGATCACAGCAGGTAGGCTCCACGCTCGGGCTCAGTTTTTTTTTTTTTTTTTCGATGCGTGCGTCTCTGTGCGTTCGCAAATATTGGCGGTAGACCGCGCGTAAAGTTTCGTTCATGCATTTTTTTTTTTGCTTGTGTTTTTTTTTATGTCGGTTCTCGTTAAAACCTCGATAGATTTTTATCCTCCGGACAGCATCTGTTGCCGTCGGGATTGAAATTCCAGGTTTTTTTAACGACGAAATGCTCGCGCTGCCTTGTCCGTAAACGTCGTTGACGCGTGGCCTGGGTTTCGCAAAACAAACGTTGACCGAACGGAAAAACATATTTTTTCTTCGATATTTTCCATGTTTTTAAGGTTTTCCGTTTTTTTTTCCAGGTGAAAAATTTTACTTCGCGGAACGAGCGCTGTGCATGACTACCGGTCGACTCGAGAGAGCGAAATCAACCTGGCTGGTTCGACGAACACTGGTGGATCGAAATATGCTGATGAATTAGTAACGGCCGAAGGGTAAAAGCGCCGGGGTTAGCCGTCGCTGCTGTGGATAGGATTAAATTATACGATACGAGAAGGGAGAAAAAACAAAACAAAATTATTCGTTGTCTTTCGCCTGTGGTCCGAAAAATTACGCTAAAAAATTATATTAAATTAAAAAATATTAAAATATTATATGAAATTCTTTCTTTAGCCCTCAACGATCATACACTTTCAACCAGGCCCGCTCGTCCAACGTGGGAAAATTAACTGAAAAAATGTAAAAAAAAAAAACAAAATTCTCTCACATTATGAAATTCCATACATCGATCGGTATAAGATCACCGCTCGGTATCGAACATTTATAGCATTCCTCTTCAAAATTTCCGTTCCTCGTTAAAACAAAGCTCCGAAATCGATGCGGACAAAATTACATCCGAATAAATCCGTTCGACCGTGTGTACTTTGAAAATTAGGACTTTTTATTGAAATTACCTCGCGGCGATGGAATTATAACCATAATTAGCTGCACGTGCGACCGCCTCGTTGCATTCCTTTATTGAAACTAAAAAAAAGTTTAATAAAAAAAATCTGTTGTTCGTTGAAATATAGTTTTAGCATCGAAGCGGAAAAATTATTTTCCGGACCGAAAGAGTTCGGCAAATGCGTATACTCGACAATTGTACTATTCATATTGGGACGGGGAATTAATTATTTTTTGTCCCTGGAAACAATGCCATGCGAATAACTGACCACTGTCCGTTTCCCGAATGTCCGATCACTGTATGTTGCAGCTCACGGTATCTATTTATTATAAAAGGAAAATTAGGTAAATAAAATGTTTCGTTCGTTCGTCGATAGAGATATTTTATGCTTTGTAACCATTGCAGGAATTTGTCGACTCCGTTTACCAAAAACGACAAATCTTTGAGTTTTTAATTACCTTTCCTTACAACAAACATATCTTTCCAAGTGAACTATTCGGTCATTTTTCCGATGCGGATTTTCACCTTCTACAACATTTTGTAGCAATTAGCTATATTGTCGAAAACTTTGTTTTTGTCACCCTCGGTAGCGACTCTGAAAATGCATTAATTTCGGAGATCCTTCGCAAATCGCACCCAGAAAAAAAATGTATTCGAAGGCTACGGTTCATTTGGTTTAAGTAACATTTTCATTTGATTTAAACAAACATTTATTTAAATGTAATGAATATTTATTTGAACCAAATGAATATTTTACTTGAACCAAATAAATGGTAGCCGTCAAATAAATTATATTTCGGAGTGCGCTTTTTATATACCGCACGATAATACGTGGTGACCCCCAGAAAATTCAAAAATGTTCAATTTAGCGACCACCCTAGTGTGTGTACGTGAGAACAGTGGGTGCGTTCGGGGTGCGGATAGCCTCGTTCGACTCCATCGCACAAACTTCCGCAGGGGTGTTCGTCGGACCATCCCTGACTTTTGGACTTTCGGCCGACGCGCCAGGATAACTTATGTGATGCAACGTGCCACCTCAACTCCGGGCATCCCACAACGCGAAGGCGCTCTCTCTCTCCGGGGAAATTTTAAACTCTCTCCTCGGACCCCCCCTTTTTCGTCCGACAGACCTCAAGAATTGCGAGAACTGCTAACTCGCATCTTCGGCTGCTCCGCACGCCGTACACCCTGCATACTGATCCCATGTGCGATTCGAGCGTGGCGCATTCCGACCGTTTACGCTCACACGACTCTCACCTACCGCGAAAAATTGCTCGTGTTACGTCCCGAACGTCTCGCTCAAAGATGACCCCGCACGGTACGTGCTCGCGCTGCCGTCGTTTCTCTTATTCCGGGGAGTAACTCGCACCGAGTTAACGCCGGAAAAAATATCCTGTGAAGGAGGCATCACTCCTCCGGGAATAAGATGGATTGCGAACTGGATAGTTCGGTTTATAGTCGAGAAGGTACAAAATTGGGATTAAACGTTTTCTGCCGGAAAATAAAAAAGAGAGATTATATATCGTTATCGATCAAAGATCCGCCGGTGAAATTTATAGATCTTCGGCGAATCCACCGGGTTTGACCTCGTCGGCGTTTCTTAGAAGTCGGAGATCGGATTTAAGCACCTCTTAACACAATATCAGCGCATATTTGGATACCATCTGGATTAAAAAAATTGGTAAGAAATTAAATTTTTTGGGTTAAAGTGGAGAGAAACGTCCGATAAATGCATCGAGTTTACTGGTCCATATTCACCCCTTTTACCCTCCACTATAGCTAAACGCCAAAAAAATTAGAAGAGTGATTAGACAAAGGGGTGAAAAACGAGAAATAGCAATACCCATGCCGGTTCCAAGAAACGGCGCACCGCGCGCATGCGCGTGAAGCTCGTCCGTAGGTTTAGCCCTGAAAAATTAATCGGTTTCATCCTTCCAGGGTCTCGTGAGAGCGGGAGGTTCGGATGGAGGGTGTGTAGGCTACGTTCGCCGTGCCAAGTAATTCCGTAAATTGTAACGAACGGTGCGCGCATTAAAATTAATGACAAGGGCGTGACGGGGGGGGGCGCGAAGGGGGCTGTTGCGCGTCTCCCCGCGTGATAACCACGGTCAGAGAAGTCCGTTGAGAGGGTTGCTCGGGGGTGCCGGGGAGACTCCTCGCCAGGAAAAGAGGGCTTGGGCCAATAACGCAAACAGACACGCGATAATCCGAGAACCCCTCGTTAGCGAGTAGCCCTCTGTTGTCGCGAGGCAACATCGTCAGAACCCGAAGTTTACAGCCCAGCAGCGGGCGTTACTATCTCAAACACGCGAGATATAGACGTCGTCGTCGTCAGGTCGCTGGGCGAAAAAAATCCAATCGCGCGCGTCTTTTTACATTTTCGTTAATCCCTCCTCCGATAACCCTTTTATTATTTTTCATAATTTGAATAGCACACTGTAAAACAATTTATTTGAAAATTACTGAACGGTATTGAAAGATTTTTTTACACAAACTATTTCGGAAAATTCAAACGTACGTGCGTTGTAATTTTACAGTGAAATTTTAATATTTTTATGAACATTTTTCTGAATTTCAGGCAAAAGATTTGTAATTTTAATATCGTAATAATCGTAATTTAATATCGATAATAACATTAATTAATATTTTAATTAATGTTGAATTAATGTAAGTAATGTAAGTAATTCCCAGTACATTAAATTTACAATTTATCTTTACAGTACAGAGATAACGATAACATTAACCACGAAACAGACGAACCGCCTATCGAATGTAATTTTTCGAAAACTGTTATGAAAAAATAAAGAATTCATACCCGAAGGTCATTCATCCAATATCCAATGCATGCTGGGGCGTTTCCATAGTCGACTTGAGACCCGGGACGTGATGCCGAGACGACGAGGAACCGGTATGAATATTTTTGTCGCGTGTAATTCTCGTTATTCAAAATTAATATATCGCGAGAGAGCGTGACTGGAATGGTACAGCGAGCCTCGGCAGAGCTGGTGTACATACACTCCGGTACGGTGTTTCAAAGAGAACGCGATCCCGCTCCAAGAGGCGAGAGGAGACGAGCGAAGGGTATCGAACGAAAAAAGTAAAACAGGCACGTCGCGGTGGGATTACGAGAATGAAAACACCGAGGCTAGAGAGAGATACAGATAAATTGTTGAACGATGTGGAAGCTGTGATGCACGAGGATTAATAGCGTCGAGAAGAATATATCCCGCGCGTCCCCTCCATCGGGTACAAAAATAAAAGAAAAAAAAAAAAGAAAAGACAAAAAACCTTATATGCTCGGTGCTACAGAGAGGCGAGGTCGACGCCGGGTCAGGTGAGCTGCCAGCTCTTTTTTTCGAGCGAGCGCAGAGAATGGTAGAAGAGAGGAGAGCGCGAGGTGCACAGCACGGGGGTTAAAATTCCCTCGCCATGTCGGAACGACAGGGCAGGATGGAAAATCGCTCGGGCAAGGGTAATGGGGGAGAGAGAGCGAGGGCGAGAGAAGGGATGATCGGAAGCTTGAAGCTGGAAGTGGGGAGAAAAGGAAGAACGGAAACTCGCCGGTAGCACCGATTAGGAATGCCGCGGTAGCCTCTGCCAATCACCGTGAACCCGGCGCTGGCATACAAATTTACCATTACAGGCGCGTGTGCTGTGTGTGGTCCCGGTTGGTCCGGGTCTGCACCTATGCAGACACGATAAAAGTGACTTCCGTATCTTCAGGGTGGAATCTGCAGCTGAACCTTCGGCAAAGATCACCCCCCACTCGGTGTATTATTATTTACCATGTAGGGCCCTTCGGATTACCTTTCCGGTGGCTCAATCTCTTATCGTCCTTTCGACTTCCCTCTTATCCTTCTTCGTGGCTCCGCGAGGCTCTATCCGGAGGCCTGTTTCGCAGGAGGGGGAGGAGGAGGACGTTTATAAGGGAGAGAAAGGCCGAGCCGCGAGAGGTTCTCCCGCATCGCGAATATATCGTCGCCCGGAGCCACCCTTATCTCTTACGGGGTCTTGGCGCTCGCGAAAACAATCGATGATATATTACTCCCGTTGGTATATTACGTGGCTGAGAAACGCTCACGGTATCCGTGGGCTTTCCCGGAGTTTCTCGTTTATCTGTTAGGTATACGTATATGGATTCACGGGCTCGTCGCGTGTGTGAGTGTGGGTTTCACGGAAAACGTGTGAGACGGGGTGGGTAGGAGGGAGACTCGAGATTCGAGGAAATTCTTGAAAAGGAGAGAAGAGAGACGGTGAAGAGGACGGACCGGAGCGCGAAAAACGTGGCAGGGAGAGGATGTGTGTGCTTTGGACTCGCGAGGCTCGCGACCACTTCGAATCCCTTCCCACATAATCGTAGATCATTGGGAGGAGAGATGTCCTACCTGGACCGTGGACCGAGAGGCTGGGGTCATCCCTCGAGTATCTCCATCTCCGCATCGACCGTGGTCCGTTTTATCGGCATCACGTTTCGTCTCTTCATCCTCGAACAAGAATCTGTTTTGTCCCAACGAGCTCTCGGTGAGGTAGCGCCGCATGAAACGTAACGGCGGTCTCGCTTTCGAGTCAAGGCGTTGGCCCTTTACATCAGAGACGAAGACCTCACCCAACACTGCTTCATATATGAGCGATGCAATGCGTGCCCAACTCTATACAGTGTAGGGACTCATGGCAAAAGGCTATGTATTTAAAAATCGGTTTTCTTCCGGGCGATAGGTTAAGCAAGATCTAATAATTCCCAGTGTCCGTGGAACCAATTTTACCATTAACTCTGCGAATGAAAGTGTTCTTTTCCAACGTTGATGCATTATATTCCATCGGTCATTTTTTGTCTAACGGATGATGAATATTCGATGCGTTTCTTGACTCAACTAGAGATTCAGCTGTTGTGTACAGCGCGACCCCGATGGATCTCGGCTCGCCCACGCCCGGAATAGCCGACTCTCTTTACCCGGTTGACGCAACCGATGAAAACCTCATGCCTATCTCGAAGCTCGAGCAAAGAGCACAAGAGCGCATCGAGCCCGGTGTGACCCGCGAAGACTCTCGTCGCTCAATCATTCATAAAATGCGAGTTTTAAAGGAAAACCTCCCACCCTCGATCCTACGACCGGGATTAAATATTCAACGGGCCGACTGGCACAACCAAACGCCCTCCTACTCCTCCTTGGGGTCCCCGCAGACTTCTTTACTTAGCCTCGAAGCAGCAGCAACAGTACACGTATAACTATACAGTCGACACAGAGAACAGCCAGGATAGCTTTTACGCGGTGGGGGCGCGAACACCCCACAAGTCACGGCTACGACGCCAGGTCGGCAACTACCCATTCGCGATGCTCATAAACGTTCCTCGCCTCCTTCGCTACACCGCACCCTCCCGAACCTACCTTTGCATTTCTTTGCTCATTTTTTTCTTTTTTTTTCAATCTTGAGATGAAACGCTGACAAAACTTCGTTCTTATCGTCACTGACGATCAAGTTTCAATCAATTTTCAGTTCAATAAAATTCTTGCCCTAAACCAGCTGTACCGTTTAAATACACTCTGGGCGATTTATTCTGTTGGGCCGAATATTGAATTGGTCAACTAACCGATCGATTGGTTGACAAACGACTAATTCATCGGCCCAGCCGAATTAATCGCCCAGAGCTAATTCGGCCGCGAAATTCGTCGGGGCAGCTGATTGCTTCTTCCCGTGCGTTCTTGTGTCAAATTCGGGTCCGATCGGTGCATGGAAATTCTTTCGTTGACACCGAGAATTATTCGCGGCTGGGAAAAGCGCGACGAAGTGAATTAACGTCGATTAAAAACGGGTGTGTATAGCGTGGCGCAGCGAGGAAATGCCAGCGTTGTTCGCTACTTGGGTCACCGACGAAGGCGAGGACGAAGTGTGTTAGGCAAAGAGGGGTGGCGCGAGAGCCACCCTCTTAGCTCCTGTTTATATTTAATGTAGCTCATCCTGGCCCCGGATGTGCCCCGCCCTCGCTCCCGTTTCCCCATCGTAAAACCCCTTCGTCTCGGCTCGACTGCCACCTCTCACCGGTGCCTCTCATACCCGACCATTTTCTATCGAGCCCGACGATCTTCGCTCGTTCCCGAGATTAACCCTACCCTCGGCCTTAATTTGCCGAATCTAAGGGATGAAAATAAATACACAGCGACTCTACAGTTCAGTACCGCCTGTACAATTCAGCTCGCCACAGTCGTTGCATGAATCATTATTAATACATATATATATATATATATATATATATATATATATATATA